>PVJN01046590.1:0-16369 GCA_004026805.1 Lasiurus borealis
GCTGGCCGGGGACACTCACAGTGCCGGTCGGGGGTGGTGACCTTGGTGAAGGGCTGGGCAGGGCCCTCGCCCGCCCTCGTGCGCGGCGTGACCAGGAACTCGTAGACGGCCTCCGGCTGCAGGTTCCTCACCACGAACGTCTTCTGCTCCGGGTCGTCGATGTCACGCTTGCAGCCTGCCGAGGTATCTGCGGCCGACAGCACGGGAGCGCGTGAGAGAGCCGGCGCCACCACGGCTGGTGGCTCAGCACCGGGGCCTTTTGGACCAAGAAAGCAAATGGCCATCTCCTCCCGCAGGGACACTGCCAGGCGTTGGCCAGGCCGGCAAAGCACCACGAGGCGAGAGACGCTGGCGATCGGGGGAGCACGCGCAGTTCTGGAACGGGTGGCACGCACGCTCTTGCCAGGGACTTAAACACGCATCTCGCAGCCCTGGCCCCTGGCGCAGTGGGTTGAATGTCGTCCCTGCGCCCAACCGTCTCATATTGAGTCCCGGTCAGGATGCGGAGGGGAGGCACCCAGCCGATGTTTTTCTCTCTCCCTCTCTCCCTCTGCCTCCCTCTCTAAAGTCACTACAGAATAAAGACATCGCATAGACGCAGACAAGGAAGTGATGATGGCCAGAGGGGAGGGGCGGAGGGTGGGGGGAGCAGGGTGAAGGGATTAAGAAGTACAGATTGGCAAAGACAAACAGCCAGGGATGTAAAGAGCAGCAGAGGGGATATAGTCGGCCATGCTGTAATAACTGTCTCTGGTGTCAGGAGGTGCTTGAATTATTGGGGGACCACTTGGTAAATTATGTAAGTCAGTGGTTCTCAACCTTTCTAATGCTGCGGCCATTTAATACAGTTCCTCGTGTTGTGGTAAATCGCACTGTAAATACAGTGGTACCTCGAGATACGAGTGCCCTAACATATGAGATTTTTGACATACGAGCCGTCGAGCGAGCGATTTTTGCTTTGAAATACGAGCAACATTTGAGATAGGAGTCATCGCGCGGGTCGGCCGGCTGCATACGACCCACCAGTTTACCGCGACTCGAGCCTCTCATAGTTTCCCACGCCTCAAGGTTACGGAACGAATTAAACTCGTATCTCGAGGTACCACTGTATCTGTGTTTTCTGATGGTTTTAGGCGACCCTGCTAGTGGTTCTCAACCTGTGGGTCACTGCTGTAAAGCCTAAGACCATCAGAAAACAGGTCACGACCAGCAGGTTGAGAACCGCTGATGTAAGTGCTAATGACTATCCTGTACACTGTGAACTAAGCCTGGCCCGCACCCTCTTGCAATCTGGGATCCCTGGGGGGATGTAGTAGTACATGAAGCAGCAGGTGGCTGGGGAGGGGCCTGAACCCAGGCCGGGCACTGCGCTGCTCCCACTCATCCTGCACCCACTGTGCCTGTGGCTGCTGCACTCAGTAGGCTCGCTGCCACTCTCCTGTGGTCTCCAGGCTGCGGCGGCCAGCCCTGAGCCCTGCCTCTGGCGCCCACAGGTCAGCTGAGCAGTGCTCCTGCTGTGGGAGCACACTGACCACCAGGGGGCAGCTCCTGCATGGAGCATCTGCCCCCTGGTGCTGGTGGTGCACATCATAGCAACTGGTCGACCGGTCATTCGTCACTCAGTCGCTTAGGCTTTTATATATATAGATGCCGAATGCCAACTGCAATTGAAGAAATTTTAAAAATATATCTAAATAACTTTTAACCAGGTCAAAGGGCAAAAGGAAAGGGGGTTAGCAAGGGAGTTTCCTTCGTGGCAGGTTTTCTTAAGGAGATGGCCGGACTTCAGGTGCTTCTAAGAATATCGGGCCACGTGGTTTTTAAGTCAAAATAGTGGCCCCCACCATCCTGCCCACCTATGAACTTGCTTAAGAATGTGTTTGAGCTGCAAAAATAGTCACAGTCAGACAGCAGCCTGCCCCCAGGATTTCAATAGTGACACGTTGCCAGGGTAAACAAACACGCCTGTCACCTGAGAGGACGGCCTTGGTGAACCCTGGCTGGCACTGCTCGGCCTGGGAGCGCAGGTAGACGCGGTACCCTCGGATGAAACCGGGCTGCGAGTCCGTGTCGTAGTCCTTCCAGCTCAGCGCGAAGGAGTGGGAGGTCAGGTTGCTGATGGCCACGCGGGGGTTGTCCGCAGGAGCTGGGGGGGGGGGGGTAGAGGGGGAATTCAGGGTAAGAAGAGCATGATGGGAAATATTCTCTAAGTGTCCCAGGACCCCTACCGATACCCATATCCATGGAGGCTCAAGTCCCTTATAGACGCGGTGTGTGGTACGGAACAGTTTGCGTCTGGCTGGCACTCCACCTCTGCGGATTCAACCAGAGACGGGTCAGAAACTGCATTTTTCAATGTTAAGTGGGGAATCTGGGACAGGAAACCCAGAGATGTGGAGGCCTGACTGTATATTTATTAAGAAAATAAAAATAAAAACCCAATAACCCTCCTGTAAGCAGACCATGCTGTGCCAGAGCAGCTGCATCTAGAACTCAGGAACAGACAATGTCTAACAAAGCCTATTCTCTTTTTGCTGTGTGACCGCGTGTTGCATTTCTCTGGCACCCGTTTCTACATCTGTGAAAGGAGAGGCTTGAACAAGAAGGTTGCTCAGCCGAAACCGGTTTGGCTCAGTGGATAGAGGAATCGGCCTGTGGACTGAAAGGTCCCAGGTTCAATTCTTGTCAAGGGCATGTATCTTTGTTGCGGGCCCATCCCCAGTAGGGGGCGTGCAAGAGGTGGCTGGTTGATGTTTCTCTCTCATCGATGTTTCTGGCTCTCTATCTCTTTCCCTTCCTCTCTGTAAAAATCAATAAAATAGATTAAAAAAAAAAAAAAGAAGAAGGTTGCTCAACCTCTTCCCAGCTCTCCCAGGTGATGCCAAGGCACAAGGCTTCTGGAGGAAAAGGGAAAACTCCTCAGCCTGTCCAGCCCCCCCCCCCCCATGGCCCCTGGGGTTGGCTGTGGCCCTCCTTTCAGGGACATAAGTCCACTTCCTCTGTGAGTCCACCTGCAAGAGGAAGCGCCATGTGGACGGAAAACAGCCTCTCTGAGCAGGGAAATAGGAACTCTGGGAAGATCAGCAATGGCGCTGCCCTCTTTAGCAAAGCATTGGTACACTGCGTTCAGTGAGAATGTCTTATGTTTGTATGATTTAAAAATAATTTGTTAAGAATGCAATGACCACGCCAAAACCGGTTTGGCTCAGTGGATAGAGCATCATCTGTGGACTGAAAGGTCCCAGGTTCGATTCTGGTCAAGGGCATGTACCTTGGTGGCGGGCACATCCCCAGTAGGGGGCGTGCGGGAGGCAGCTGATCAATGTCTCTCATGTATGTTTCTAACTCTCTATCTCTCTCCCTTCCTCTCTGTGAAAAATCAATAAAATATATTAAAAAAAAAAAGAATGCAATGACCAGAAAGAAGAAGACCCCGAGCTTAGGCACGGTGTTGGGATCTGCCTACATCCCAAGCCGGGTCTCTGGATGGTTCTGAGCAAGTCCGCCGCGGGCACATCTCAAGCTTTCCACTCACCTAGCTCCTGGGCGTACCCCGTCTTCCTCGCCAACAGCGAGGCCGTCCGCTCTGGGGAAATGCCGTAGACCCTGAAGTTGTACCGGACGCCGGGTCTGAACGCCTCTGGAGAGGAAAAACCCACAGATTCTCAGTAACAGCACAGGGTGACCTCGTCTTTCCTTCCGAAAAGGAAAAGGGGGGAACGGAAGTTGTGTCCCCTTCGTAACCTCCTGGGGGTGCTGTCCTTCGTCTCCACTGCCTGCCCCCCGCCCCTCACTGGCCTCGGAGTCCCTCCTTGTCTCCAAGCAAGCCCTCGGGCCTGTTCTCTCCACCAGCCATGGAAGAAGCGCTCTCCAACATGTGTGCATGATACATGTGCCTGACACCTCAGGCCTGTGCATGACACCAGAATTCAACCAGAGAGCCCCTGCCAGCCTCCTGGGATGCAAACCCCTCCAGCGACAAGCCTTCTCTCTGCCAGCAGAGCCAAGAGTCTGGAAGGCTTTGCTTCTACCTCCCCGCTCCCCCTCACCCTGCAATCCACCGCAGTGCTCTCTAGCCAAGGGGACCTGGCCTCCTCAGTCCCCAAGGCAGCGGTTCTCAACCTGTGGGTCACGACCCCTTTGGGGGTTAAACGACCCTTTAACAGGGGTCGCCTAAGACCAGCGGAAAACACCTATTTCCCATGGTCTTAGGAACCAACACACGCTCCTCGGTGTAGCAAAGTGTAGCAATGTAGTTCACTGTTGTCCTAGGAAGACTGTGGCCCATGCTACACCACGATTCAAGACAAAATTTCATTTATTTGTCATTAGAAAGAAATATTTCACAATATACAATTACATATTGTTTTTGTGATTAAGCACTATGCTTTCATTATGTTCAATTTGTGACAATGAAAATACATCCTGCCTATCAGATATTTACATTACAGTTCATAACAGTAGCAAGATGACAGTGATGAAGTAGCAACGGAAATAATTTTATGGTTGGGGGTCACCACCACATGAGGAGCTGTCTGAAAGGGTCGCGGCCTCAGGAAGGTTGAGAACCACTGCCCCAAGGGCTGATGAATACCCTCCCGCCTCTATCACCCTCTGGACCCAGACAGTTCCCACATTTCACCTTGAGTCCGGCAGATGGCGCTACCACCCTCTGCTCAAGCCACAAACCCAGGCTCCTTGCATTTTGCTAACACAGTGTTGAAATGACAAACCCAATGCCGGAGGCAAATTCTGTGTGTTCCCTTAAAGTTGAAGGAGGAGACGATCGATGTCCACCCCTGTCCCCAGCCTCTCCCAAATCCACGCACGTCTTGGCTTTTGTGCACGCCCTCTGGACAGCTGTTAGCACGCCAGGCTGCCCCTCATCCGAGACCACCGATTCCTGAAAATCATGCCACCCTCTCCCAGCCGGAGGCTCAGACATTCTCTGGGCAAAGAACTGGTGGATCTAAGGTCAAACCTCAGGCCGCATCACTGGCCACGTTGGAAACCCTTACACCATTTGGATCGGTAATTTCAAAATGATGACTTGATCACAAAGCATCTTCGAGATAGTCCAGACTTCCCATATACTTTACTTTTGAACCTCTGAGAGCACTTTGGTGAATGCTGGAAAGCTTGAGCTTGTGTGCATTATAATCACACTTTAGTATAACCACAAGTGACACGGGATGGAAATTATGGGGTTGACATATGTGGAGCACTATTAACTGTGCTTACCAGGGTCTCTTCTTACAAACACCCACCTATGAACCAGCTAAGACTTGGCATTGAACTTGGGGCCCCCAGGGGGCCTGAGTATTTCAGGAAGATTTTGATTGAACGTTGGCTCCTCCAGCGGCTCCTTTAGCAAATTAAAACCGGCTTCAGCCGGTGTGGGAATTCACCTTAGTGAGCCCCTAGAACTGGTCTAACGGACAAAATCATTCCAAAAGTCTTTGGTGGCTTCCAGGGTGACGTCCTATTCAGATACAGAAGACCTTGGGGACAAGGAGGTGACGTGGAGGGCTCTCACCTGAGCTGAGGACGGTGCTGGTGGCATTGGGGCCCAGGTTTTGCCACTGGAGGTCGCAGGCCGACTCCCGGGGCCGGTCGCACCAGTCCACCACGTAGCCTGCGACCTCTCCGGGCGGTGGCGCCCAGGACAGAGGGACCCCGTCCTCCGTGCCGTGCACTCTCTCTTCTTTCACCTCCGCTGTGTCTTAGGTGTGAGGGTGGGCATGGAGATGGGACAAAACGAGAAAAGACAACTTGGTATGTGTACTAAGTCGCATTACGCAGAGATATGCATGCTCCTCACGGCCAAGGCTGCCACCTCAACGCAGTTCATGTGCCTGGGAGTCTTTGAAAGGCCTGACAACTGGGGGGAAAGTCACGTGGTCTTAATGGACCACTGGAAGCAGGGTTCCCTGCATCCTGCGGGACAGGAATGCCCCGATCCCCCAGGCGGACTGCACAGCCTGCCATGGTCTCAGCGGTGGTCTCAGCGTCCACCCGAGAGGAGCCAAGCCCCCAGCAAAGACTGAGACCAGCCGAAATCGGTGTGGCTCAGTGGATAGAGCATCAGCCTGCGGACTGAAGGGTCCCAGGTTCGATTCCGGTCAAGGGCATGTATCTTGGTTGCGGCACATCCCCAGTGGGGCGTGCAGGAGGCAGCTGATCAATGTTTCTCTCTCATTGATGTTTCTAGCTCTCAATCCCTCTCCCTTCTTCTCTGTAAAAAATCAGTAAAATATATTAAAAAAAAAAAAACTCCTTAGTTTTCCTTCTGCACCTCGATCCCACTTCCTCTTCCTTACTTGATGTTAAAACCAAACCAAACACCACCCCCTCTAATCTAGCCCACGTAACCCCAACTGAAGCCACACTGAGTGGCACCTTTATACCCCCTGACCTCTCCGCCAGCAGGGCCTGAGGGTGTCATCGCGGTGGCAGTGTGGCAAGGTTCCCGAGTGACCCCGGATGGAAACTGTATTAGGTTCAAGCATGCATAGACTCGGTGTTCCTGACCCACCCCATTCCCAGCTCTCCAGAGAAGGAAATCGGTGTCACCACTGATTGTACACGCAGAGTCATTCCCACCTTCTCCTTTCACCAACAGGGGGGCGGTTTGAGAGGGCAAGGGATAATGGGGGAGCCAGTCCCCATGTTGACGCTGCAGCTCTGGCGAAGCCCCTCTGGAGATGTGTTACGGGCTCTTTTGGCTTCTGGAATGTTCCTGGGCTCTTTACAGGCGGCAGAGACTGCCAGCCTAGTTCATGACATCCACCTGCCACTTATGCCGCCTCCTCTCTCGGCTGGCACTGCGGGTGGTGTGTTTACTGGAGTGAACCGGCCATAATTCCCCCGGTTCGTGGCAGAGTCGCCCGGGCAGAAATGGCCCGAGCGATGGCTGAAGTCCCTCTCCCAGCACTGGAAGACTGTCCCCCCGACCCGCTGGACCAAAGGGGAACGGCTATCACCGTGGTCACCGGATGTTCTGTCGCCCCAAAGACTGTCTTTCCGATCCCCCCATCCCTACCCGCCCGTCACCAACGCGCTCCCGGAGATCAAAGGCAGGAAGCACACTCACGGTTGGCGGGGTCCCGGGCGATGACCATCACGGCCGCGGGGGAGGCCCCGGCGCCGTTGCTGGCCGTGACGCGGACCCGGTGCTGGCATGGGGCCAGGCGCAGTTCGGTGCCGTTGGCGGGGGCGGGCACGGCCACGGGCGCGGAGCCGGGGGGCCCGGCCAGGCGCTCTGCGGCCACGTGGTAGAGGAGGATCTCCCCGTGGGCCTGCGACGCGGGGAGCGGCTGGAAGACAGGGGCCCTCGTTGCCAAAGGGGCTTCCCTCTGGGAGGGGTTTGCACCCCGACTTCTTCATCTCTGCTGCCCCTCAAACGCCCGCACACACGCATGCACACCCACCCACAGATGAGCGGGTTCATAGGGAAAGTCACCCCTAAACCCAGCCTTCCCAGGCCGTCTTCTCTCAGCAGAGGGGAGTTAGCAGCTCCTCCTAATGGGCCACAGAAGAGGGAGACAGTCAGGAATCGAGAGAACGGGGGTGAGGGTGGGGATGGGGGGGTGAGGGCTTTCTAGCCGGGATTTAAGAGAGACTGAGTGGATGCTGAGAGGAGAAACTATCATGAGCCCCGGCAGAGGGCCCAACTCCTGTTCTAACTCTCCCCCTTCACCCCGCAGCTGTGCACCCCCTACCTCAGGGTCCACTGTCCCCCTAGAAGGCGCCCCGGTGGCAGAGAATTCCCTGCTCACCCAGTCCAAGCCCACTCCCGGGGCCTGCCCTCAGTCCTACCCTCCCCAGGACCGATGGTGCCCCCCGACCTGGGACCAGGTGGGTGGACAGGACGTGAACATATGCACTGGCATGTCCACACGCGTGCACACGGCTCGCGGCAGAGGAGCCGGAGTGGAGGTGGACAGAGAGCAGGTGGTGGTTGGGCCGGCTCTCAGGGCGGCCAAGCGTGGCTACCAACCGCTGGGGACCCGAGAGCGCTGGACACAGACCGGCCTTCTGCGCGGCCAGGGGCCTATTCGTCAAGGTCAAAGGGCAGCAGAGAGGCGGGATGGCAGTGCTGTAGCTTGACGCAGACATTTTAACACACATGCTGTGATACTCAAATCACTGTGACGTGGAAGTAGGGCGATAAATTTGTGAGGTGACACTGGGCTTTCGCTTGGCCCCAAGGACCCAGCCCGGAGGCCTGACCGTGACTCCCTGCTTTCAGGGAAATTCTGACCTTGAAATGACCTAACCACCTCCTCAGAGGAAGAAGGAACTCAATCACACCCTTTCCTAACATCCTGGTCTGCAAAACAGTTGTTTTGTCAATTAAATGGGACTGGAGCGTGTGCACAAGCATCATTTTACGGGCCTCTGGGCGGGCTTCTGACCAGGGAAAAATCTAGTGACCCCCCAGGGCTCAGCCCCCGCCAGGTAAGCATCTAGGGCAGTGGTTCTCAACCTTCCTAAGGCCTCAGCCCTTGCATACAGTTCCTCATGGGGTGTGACCCCCAACCATGAAATGTTGCTACTGTTATGCATTGTGATGTAAATACAGAGGTACCTTGAGATACGAGTTTAATTCGTTCCGTCACCTTGAGGTGTGGGAAACGATGAGATTCTCGAGTCCCGGTAAACTGGTGGGTCATATGCAGCCGGCCGATCCGCAAGATGACTCCTATCTCAAATGTTGCTCGTATTTCAAAGCAAAAATCGCTCGCTCCACGGCTCGTATCTCAAAAATCTCGCATGTTAGGGCACTCGTATCTCGAGGTACCACTGTATCTGCATTTTCTGATGGTCTCAGGGGACCCCTGTGAAAGGGTCCTTCGACCCCCAAAGGGGTCGCAACCCACAGGTTGAGAACCACTGATCTAGGGGCAATGGACCTCAACCTCACTCCCAACCCTCCACCTGTCCCCAGGGCCTCCACAATCTTCCTTGGGGAGCCTTACTCCCCTTTTCTGGCCACTCCCTTGCACACAGCCCTTCCCAGAAACTGCCTGCTTGATCTGGTATGATGTCTGCCACACTGAGACTCCAGGACCTGGCACTCAAAGTCTGATAATACTCGTGCCCTGGGGTCTGCACAGGTTGGAGGGGGCCCGAGTAGAGGCCACAGAGAGGCAGGTTCCGACCACGAGAGAGGTCGTCTGTGCAGTGGGCGGCCCAGGTCAAGGACAGAGCAGTGCAAGCATCAGCCACTGGGTGTGGAGTGGGGTTCTCCCACTGGGTGACGCCTGCCGCATTCACGGTACGGACCCCCCTAAGCTCCCGATGTTGGAAGATTGCACCCGAGTCTGCTCTGTTTCCCGAGCAAGAAGGGGCCAAGGACAGCTGGCCCTGCGAGTCAGAGCGTCTCACCTTCCAGAAGAGAGTGACGTTACAGGATCCCGGCGCTGACCTCACGCTTCTCCAGACGTCGGGAGCCTGGGAGGGAGCTGAAAGGAGCCAACGGAAGTTGCTGGGTCACAGTCTGATGCAGAGCAGCACGTTCCAGCTCCCAGGGACGACTTCTCTCTCTCATGCTATGTGACTCTCCCGGAGGCTTCTCTCTCTCACGCTTTGTGACTTTCCTGCCCATTTATCCACCCTGTCCGTGCTTCACGAGGCGCACACAGTAGGTGCTTAACCAAAGGTCTTCCATATCTGAATAGGACGTCACCCTGGAAGCCCTTTACGAACACCAAGCCTTAGCTTCTGGAAGCCACCGAAGACTTTTGGAATCATTTTGTCCGTTAGACCAGTTCTAGGGGCTTACTAAGGTAAATTCCCACACCGGCTGAAGCCGGTTTTAATTTGCTAAAGGAGCCACTGGAGGAGCCAACGTTAAATCAAAAGCTTCCTGAAATACTCAGGCCCTGTAAGGGGCCCCAAGTTCAACGCAAAGTCTTAGCTGGTTCATAAGTTGGTGTTTGTAAGAAGAGACCGTGGCGGCACAGTTAACAGTGATCCACATATGTCCGTAATGATGTAATTTCCACCCCGTGTCACTTGTGATTATACCAAAATGTGATTATAATGCACACAAGCTCAAGCTTTCCAGCATTCACCAACGTGCTCTCAGAGGTTAAAAAGTAAAGTATGAATTCACCATCAGTAGTTTCATCTAATTTCTTGTCAACATCAAAAGCTAAGGTAAGGCCGAAACTGGTTTGGCTCAGTGGATAGAGCGTCGGCCTGCGGAATGAAAGGTCCCAGGTTTGATTCCAGTCAAGAGCATGTATCTTGGTTGCGGGCACATCCCCAGTAGGGGGCGTGTAGGAGGCAGCTGATCGATGTCTCTCTCTCATCGATGTTTCTAACTATCTCTCTCCCTTCCTCTCTGTAAAAAATCAAAAAAATATATATATTAAAAAAAAAACTAAGGGAAATATTTTCAGGTTTATTAGACGACTAGAGGCCCAGTGCATGAAATTCATGCACAGGGAGAGGGGTGTCCCTCAGCCCAGCCTGCACCCTCTCCAATCCGGGACCCCTTGAGGGATGTCCAACTGCCTGCTAGTTGGGATTTCCTTCATTCTGTGCTGCTCCCTGGTGGGTTGAAATCCTGAGGGGACAATTTGCATATTAGCCTTTTATAGTACAGGATTATTATGATTACTACTGTTATTTCTCAGGCATTCATTAACTTTGCACACTAGGCAAGTCTCTTCACTCTGTGGGCCCAAGTTGCTTCATCAGTAACCTGGGCAACGGAAGTACTTAATTACCTTGACGTAGGCCTGGGCCCTCTAAGGTGCTGAGGCCCATTTGAGCTCTAACATGTAGTCATTTGGGAGAAAAACTCTCTGATCTTGAATATTAAAGAAACAGCCCCCCGAGGGCATGACAGAGGGGGCTCACAGTTTGCTGGGCTGACTTATCAATCATAATCAAGTTTCCAAACTTGGCCTAGAGTTATTTGGCACGAGGCCGGTGCTTTCCTTGGCATGGACTCTCTGGTCGCTGGTTCTGAGTTACAAGTCCTTACTAATGAACACAGCCCCAAGCCCAGCGGGAATCCAGCGGCGCCAGGAGTTTAGAAACCACTTTGGCGAAAACAAAGATCAGAGAGAAAACAGAGTAGAAATAACACCTGCGGCGAATGTTCCAAGTGGATGTCTTCCCACACATACCTCATTAGCCAGTTCATTCAGCTTCTTTATCTTTTTTCTTTTTTTTAAATATATTGTTATTGATTTCAGAGAGGAAGGGAGAGGGAAAGAGAGATAGAAACATCAATGATGGGAGAGAATCATTGATCGGCTGTCTCCTTCATGGGCCCCACTGGGGATCAAGCCCACAACCTGCGCATGTGCCCTCGACCGGAATCAAACCTGGGAGCCTTCGTTCCATAGGCCGACACTCTGTCCACTGAGCCAAACAAGCGAGGGCTGGCTTCTCTTTCTTCCTTTTTTTTTTTTTAAATATTTTATTGATTTTTTACAGAGAGGAAGGGAGAGGGATAGAAAGTTAGAAACATCAATGAGAGAGAGACATCCATCAGCTGCCTCCTGCACACCGCCTACTGGGGATGTGCCTGCAACCAAGGTACATGCCCTTGACCGGAATCGAACCTGGAACCTTTCAGTCCACAGGCCGACGCTCATCCACCGAGCCAAACCAGCGAGGGCCGGCTTCTCTTATTTTTCACGATGGCACCCAGCCTCTGTTGCAGTATTTGCCCCTTAGTTTTTGGTGCGCACAAAAGCTCTCAGAGAAGACGGCCATCTCACAGCAGCCAGCTTAGATCCCCGGAGAAATGCCAGGGACCGGAACGTACCAGCTTGGCGTGTGCTGAACTTCCGGCCGGCCCAGTCACTCCACTTCCAGAAGTGCGTGGCAGCGGCGCAGCGCACGTGGGCCGCATACTCGGTGGCGGGGGCCAGGCCGCTGAAGACGTATTGGCCCATCTCGTGGACGGAAGCGTTGTGCTGCTCGATGCAAAAGACAGAAGATGGGTGAGCGTTCTCCACCGCAAAGCCCCATCCCAGCTCCGCACAGCCCGAGCTGGCTCAGACTGGCTCTGCCTGGGGAAGAAAAATCTCTACGGCCCCTTCTGAAGGTCTACAGGGAATTTCATGGGCCTTTTTCAACCCTTAAAGCCCACAGCATTGGATCCCACAGAGAAATAAGAGAGATTGTACTCCTCAGTGTCTCTGATCTGGGCTTAAAGGGGTTTCTTTTCTTTTCTTCTCTTTTCTTTTCTTTTCTTTTCTTTTCTTTTCTTTTCGTTTCCTTTCTTTCCTTTCCTTTCCTTTTATTGATTTTTTTTACAGAGAGGAAGGGAAAAGGATAAAGAAAAACATCAATGAGAGAGAGACATCCATCAGCTGCTTCCTGCATACCTCCTACTGGGGATGTGCCCGCCACCAAGGTACATGCCCTTGACCGGAATCGAACCTGGGACCTTTCAGTCCGCAGGCTGATGCTCTATCCACTGAGCCACACCGGTCAGGGCATCAAGGGGTTTCGGAAAATGGAGCAGTGAACAGCGTCCTTACTTGTGTCACTCTTCCTTCGCCACGGAGTTCCAGCTGACACAAAAACAAGAAACCTTCCCCCAGGGGATGCATCTTCCAGGTCATGGTGGCGTTTGTGGCGCTTACACTTTTAAGGGACACGTCAAAGGGGGTCCTTGGGTGAACTGCCAGAAAAAAAAAAAGAGAGAGAGAGAGAGAAGAGAAGAAGGACATAAAGTAAAAAGCGTTCAAGCACAGCTCCGGAAGCCGTTGGTAAATCCGCAGTCCTTCCCTCCTCTGTTCCTTCAGTGAGTAGTTGTGTTTGTTTTTGAGAAAATGGCGAACCAAACCAGACTTACAGCCAGGATGGACTAAGCCAGCGGCACCATCTCTCTCTCACTGATTGTATTAGAAATACAGAAAGAAACTACCCGAGGGCTCCTAAAATTAAATAGATCGGGCAGATGTGCCGGAAATCAGTAACTGTCTCACTAAGAGAAAGTGGACAAGGAACCCGGAAGGCTGGTCGACCTTGAAGCTCTGAAAGGTCAAAACCAGCCACCCCCTATCTAATGGAGACAATAAACTTCCCCATCAAATAATCATGCCAACCCTTACTGATAAGATAATCTACTTGTTACTGGAATTGCCTGTTTCAGGGCAAAGGGTGTGTCCCTGAATAAAAGGGATGGCGAGGCCAAAGGAAGGTGGCAGTCTTTCCACTAGAGGAAGCTCCCGCCTGGCCCCCCAATATCGCCAAATTAATGCTTTTCTGGTCTCTCTTTTCATTTGCGTGCGGTCTCCTCCAGAACCCGAACCCTGAATGGGAACCCTGAACCCCGCGGGAGGTGAAAGAGGTTCCCACAGATGGAGGAGGGGCGCCTGGACTGGAAGAAGCGGTCCATGGGGAGAACGTAGCAGGACGCAGAGTGTATGTAACCCAAATAGGAAACCGGAGTGAGGAGAATTACTGACGGCCACGAAGTAGGGTATTGTCACCCTCCTCGTCGTGAGGCTGAGCGGTGAGCTCATGGTGCTTATTACATGATCAAACCAACAATGGGAGGGGACCGTGGGCCATACGTGCATCCATGAAGAGAGGCTCTGAACGGTAGCTTGCACTTAGGATGTGAATCAGGCAAAGACCTGCAGCACATTCACCCCTCCCCCCAATACTGTCCCCCCCAATAACCCCCTCACCCCCCGTGTGCCAAATAAAGACCCGGCCCTGCAGCCCCGCCTCACCCCGGTGCGCCAGCTTGAAGAGAAGAGTGACGCTCCGCTTCCTGAAGAGGTTTTCGGCCACGAGTGTGAAGTTATACGCTTCTTGCGAGTCTTGAGCTACCGGCCACGCGCACCAGCTTTTGTGGTCGCAGACTTTCCTTTCCCCGGAAAACCTGAAAAACAAGAGCGCGATTTCGGGGTTCACGCTCTGGTCACTGCGGAAGTGCACCCCGGTCTCCCCCAGGGATGCTCAGGGGCCGGAAGACCACGTTTTACAAGCACGTCCATCCTCCATCAACCCACAGCGCGACGAAGATGCCGATTCAGCCAGTTTGGTTTTGGGGGTGAAATATGGGCGGTGAGTCACCCACTCCCCCAGACCATGGGGAAGGCCTCTCCTTCATCTCCTTTGGCTGGTCTCCAGGAGGTGGGCATTTGGTGGGCGCAGCTGGAGCTGTGACTTAAGGAGAGGGAAGTGTTTGCACCCCAAGATAAGTCACTCATGGTCTGTCCTGTCATTTTGATGCTATACTTTCCTCTGATGACATTGGTCAGGGCGACCAGCTAAGCCTCCGGGGACAGGCAGGCGGTTTAAAACATCTGCTCAAACGTAGCCACACATGACCATGACCATGGCCGTGGCCATGCTGTCACCAGGACTCGGACTCGGACGAGCCCGGCAGTAACGAAAGGAGCGTCACTTACGATTCGAACAGCGTGTAGCGCTGCGAGCGGTGTCTGCGCAGGTCGGTGTCGCTCCCCGGGTCCCAGGTGCAGTTCAGGGTCTTGAGGTCCCGGGTCTCACAGGAGAAGTCCCTGGGCTCCTCGAGCACCTCTGTCCGCCGGGAGGAGAGACAGACAGACGGAGGCCGTGAGTGAAGGCAGACACGACCGGAGCTCCGCGCGGGTCTGACAGCGAAGGGGCCCTCGCACGGATGCGTCCCAGGTGCACGCCAGCGGCCCCCCTCCTACCCCCCCAGAATCACGCTCTGGCGCTGCATCATGTTGACCCGTCTCCTCCCTCTGCCCCCTCCTCCCGGGCTTTTCAGTGCATCGTGGGCATGGGTGGACATCACGGACATGGGTGGGCATCGTGGGCATGGATGGGCATGAATGGGCACAGGTGGGCATCGTGAGCATGGATGGGCATGAATGGGCACGAATGGGTATGGGTGGGCATCGTGGGCACGGGTGGCCGGCGTGCTGCTTGCTCATCCCTGAGGTGTATGATGGACATTGTCCGCCCAGGCCTGCTGCTCAGCCACAGGGCGAGCGAGCGAGGGGAGAATGCAGGACCCAGGGCAGAGCTGCCTGGTGCCCATCTCGAAAGCCACCGAGGCTGGCAGAGAGCCTGGGCTTCCGCGTGGGCTGCCGGGGAGTCGGTCAGATTTGGGGAACCTGCTACCCGCATCAGCTAGGAGCTGGGGGTGCCAGAAGGGTGATCCGATTGGAGAGGCCAGGCCAAGGAGCACAGACACGCGCCCGGAGCACAAACCAAGTGCCCGGAGCCCAGGGCGGCCGGCATCAGGGCAGCAGCGAGGGCACAGCCGCTGGTCTGGCCCTGATGTGCCGGGAAGGGCCGGCTCAAGACAGAATAGAGGAGCCACTAGACGTACGTACGGACGGACGGACGGACAGACAGACGTGCACACAGAGGACAGGAACCCCAGTGCCCCCTCCCCACTGCGGCCGCCCACGTGTGTGTGTGTGTGTGTGTGTGTGTGTGTGTGACTGTGTGTGTGTGTGTCTGTGTCTGTGTGTGTGTGTGTGATGGGAGTGATGGCCTCGTGTGCTGAACCCCTACTGTGTGCAGCCAGCGGGCAGGGCCAGCCCCCTCCGTGTTCACTGACCCTCACAGCAGCCGGCCTCGTGCCCTCCCGGGGCAGACACAGCTCAGAGACGCTGAGAAACTGGGTCCCCCTGGCAGGCCCAGCCCCGGAGGGAGTCACCCCCAACCCCTGCTGCCTCTGGGGGGAAGGCTCCGTGGGATATTTCCGGGCCACAGCCTGCGCTTCTTCCCCTTGAACTCTCAGTTTCTAGGCATCAAACTGCCACCAGGACCGGGGTCCCCAGGAAATCCTGCTGGCACTGCCCCAGGGTTCCTCTCCCGAGTCCCTCCTGGAAGACGGAGGGCGGAGCAGACTGGACCGTGGGTGGGCAGGTGACCTGCGTGCCGGTCAAGGGGACAGGGCGGAGGCGCCTGCTTACTGAAGACAAAGAGAACCAGGCCCTCATCCGTCTCATTGCAGTGGATGTTCAACCCCGTGCTCCTGACGAAGGGGACGTTGGTCAAGGTGAACACGGACACGCGTGGGTCCAGCTGCTTCCAGACGATTCGCTCGTTATTCCAGGTACAGGGCATGTCACTGTGGTTGCTCCAGGTCACGGCACAGATGGTGACGCTGGAGCCCTCCTCCACCAGCTTGTCTTTGGGGAAAAGGAGCAGTGGGCTTTGGCTCAGCAAACCCAGAGCTGCGAGAGGAGAGGAGAGGGGAGGCGACATCTCGCTGAGAAAGACACTCGGGATCCAAACCGCCCCTCCCGCCGCACTCTGCACCGTCACTGGCGCTGCTTCTTGAGAAAACAGGGGCCCCATCTCCGCAGCAAACCTGTGAACGTGGGTGCCCAGGACACGGGGCCCCTTTCCTGCGGCCTCTGCTGGGCCATTGCTCGTG
>PVJN01046591.1:0-16369 GCA_004026805.1 Lasiurus borealis
CTAACATTCAGAATTGAAGGGCAGATAAAGAGCTTCACAGATAAGAAAAAGCTAAAGGAGTTCATCAACTCCAAACCAGTGTTATATGAAATGCTGAAGGGTACTCTTCTAGAAGAGGAAGAAGAAAGAGGTAAAAGCCAAAAAATTATGAACAAATACATAGCTATCAACAAGTGAATCTAAAAATTAAGTGAATTAAGAATTTGATCAACAGAATAAACTGGTGAATATAATAGAATCAGGAGCACAGAAAGGGAGTGGACTGTTAATTCTTAGGGGGAAAGGGGTGAAGGGTGTACAGGGAGAGACTGGACAAAAATCATACACCTATGGAAGAGATCAATGGGAGGGAGCTAAGGGCAGAGGGAGAGGTGGGAGCTGGGTGGAGGTGTGCTATGGAGGGGAAAAAAGAGAAACAAATGTAATAATCTGAATAATAAAGATTTAATTTAAAAGAAAAAAAAGACAGAAGAAGCCACTGGAAAGGATCCGGTGGAGCAATTCTTGGCGCACACAAAGGGCTGGGAATCTTTTATATGTCTACTCACCAGAGAAGAAAGACTTCCTAACACATGGAACTGTGGAGAGCCTTCAGAAGAGTGTTGCCTCAATAGCTGGGTCAAATTAACTCTAGATTAAAGGCTGTTCTGCACCCACCAAACAATATTTAACAGCAAGCCTCAAAAATATCAAATTGTTTCCCAGTAATTTAATTGGATCCTATTGCAAAACTCCCAAATATTGAACGCATTACAAACATATCCAGCACCCCCAAACTGTTACACTTACAATGTCTGACAGTAAATTAAGTTACCACTGTAACTAATGCAAAATAATATTGAACTCGGACTGTCATTGAAAAAGAAAATTTAAAAATGAATTGCCAGGCATTCAAAGAAGCAGAAACATAAGATCCAAAATGAGGAGAAAATTTATAGAAACACTCAGAAATGACATAGATGATGAAATTAGTAAACAAAGACATTAAAACAACTATTACAAATATATACCATATGTTCAAAGAGTCAGAGGAAAGCATGAGTGTGACAAGGAGAGAAGTAGAAGGTATCTAAAAAGACTCAAGTCAAACCTCTTCAGTGGAAAAGTGAACTGCATGGAGCTGAGGTTAATAGCAGATTAGATATGGCAAGAAGAAAAGGTTAGTGAATCTGAAGACTGTAATACTAAAATAAATAGTGAGCTATGGGACAATAGCAGCCCAATGTGTGTAATTGGAATTCCAGAAGGTAAGGAGAGGCAAATTGAGAATAAAGTGTTTAAAGAACAATGGCTGAAATTTTTATTTATTTAACAAAATACTTACTAAGTATCTGTGTGTACCTGGCGCTAGGACTGTGATGGTAAGAAGTACCAACGCCCTCCCAGAGCTCAGATCTGGTAGGAAAATCTAATTTTCTAAAAATGTGTGGTAAGTTCAAGTGGATAGAGCTTGAACTACTTTTTGATGTTAGCTCCTGTGACACCAACCTTTTAAGGTCATATTCTCCTAATTCTGACCACATCTTAATACTCTCTACTGGCCTGCTCTTCTACCTGTCCAAGGAGTTATGTATTTCCCCTCTGCTTACTTCCTTGGCCTTTTTTTCAATCTATATCACAAGTTTCCTTCATGAGCTCATTATGTCTACAATTTCATCTATCTACTCTGAGATGACACTTCCAAAATATCTATCTTTAGCCCTGATTCTCCCCCGCCCCCCTAAATTCCGGACTTGCGTTATCTACTGAACAATTTCAATTGGATGTCCACAAGTGCTCCCAAGTAAACAAGTATCAAATTGAATTATTATTTATCCTAAACCTGTGCTCTTATGTACTCCTTAATTTAGTGAATGGTACCTAGTGATCATAACCTTAACCCTTGGCATCATCCTGGACTTCTCTCTCCTTCAAACCTCACATCTAGTTGGTCACCAAAATCTTGCTGATTTGCTCCCCGGCATTTCTCAAGTGTGTCTCATCTCTATCTCTAAAGCTCGTGTTTTAATTCAACCTTATCATTTCTCATTTGGAACAGTCATATCTCTCTGCTTCTGGTCTTGATTTCTTTCAATCAGGTCTTTACAGCAAAAAGTGATTTTTTAAAATTTAATCTTTTTGTTGAAAGTACTTCATATGTCTCCTTCCCCCTCCACATTGATCCCTTCTAGTCTACTCCACCCCCAACCCCAGGCCTTCAAAACCCTAAAAAAATTATCTTTCTGAAGTAGAATATGATTATGTTACTTTCATGTTTGCTTTTTGGTAGTTCTGCATAGACTTTCAGATAAAATTCAAGCTCTCCATCATGCTCCACAATGCCCCAACCTGCCTGTATCTCTCATTTCATATTGAATTACTCTGTTCCTCAGATGTCCCAGGGTGTCTCATACATCATGGTATTCACACACACTACTCTTTCTTGGTTTTGCTCCCTCCTACCAATAACTCTTTGTGGCATTCTTTAACACTCGGATTAGACATTGCCATATCTAAACAGCTTCCTTGACATTCACCTTCTCAAAGCTGAACTTAGGTAACCCTCCTCATTTTCATAAAATATTCCTTATTTGTTTGAAGCATTCTCTTGATTTTTTTCCAAATGTAAGGTTTAAGTATTTTTTAAGATATATTTTTATTGATTTCAGAGAGGAAGGGAAAGGGAGAAAGAGATAGAAATATCAATGATGAGACAGAATCATTGATCGGCTGCCTCCTGCACATTCCCTTCCCGCAACCCAGGCATGTGCACTTGACCAGAATTGAACCTGGGACCCTTCAGTCTGCAGGTTGAAGCTCTTTCCACTGAGCCAAACTGGCTAGGGCTCATCTTGATTTTAAAAGTGTTTATCTTTCTCATCACTAGATTGTGAATACCTCCCAATTTTTTCTATTATCTATCCTCCTTCCTTGCTTAATTTTTCTTTAAGCACTTATGACCATATGGCATACAATATATTTTACTTATTTATCTCTCTCACCCCCAATAAAAATGTAAGCTACATGAAGGTGGAGACATTTGTTCGTTTTGTTCATTGCAATATCTTTGACACCTGTCACAGAAGTGACACATAGTAAACCCTTAAAAGTCATCCTATCTAATAAAATGGTAATATGCAAATTGGTCATCACTCCAACATACAAGATGGACACCCCAGGTGATCAAAGATGGCCACCCCCATGTAGACACAAGATGGCTGCCACAAGATGGCCAGCAAGGGATGGCAGTTATGGGTAATCAGACCAGCAGGGAAGGGCAGTTGTGGTCAATCAGGCCAGCAGGGGAGGGCAGTTGGGGGTGATCAGGCCACAGAGGAGGGCAGTTAGAGGGGACCTGGCCTCACGGGAGGGCAGATGGGAGGGACCAGGCCTGTAGGGGAGGACAGTTAAAGGGGGAGCAGGCCAGCTGGGGAGAGCAATTGAGGGTACCAGGCCTGCATAGGAGGGAAGTTGGGAGGGACCTGGCCTATAGGAGAGGGCACTTGGGGGGTACCAGGCCAGCAGGGGAGGGCAGTTAGGGGGTATCAGGCCTCCAAGGAAAGGCAGTTGGAGAACATACGTGCAGGGGAAGACAGTTGCATGGGGACCAGACTGACAGAGGACAGTTGAGGGGAACCAGGCCAGCAGGGGAGGGCAGTTGAGAGCAACCAGGCTTGCAAGGGAGGAAGTTGGAGAAGACCAGGCCTCCAGGGGAGGCCAGTTGGGAGGGCAAGGCTGGCAAGGGAGGGCGATTAGGGGTGACCAGGCCAGCAGCAAAGGGCAGTTAGGAGAAATCAGGCCATTAAAGGAGCAGTTAGGTGCCAACCAGGCTGACAGGAAAGTGGTTAGGGGGTTATCAGGCTGGCAGGCAGAAGCAGGTAGGGAGCAGGCAAGAAGTTGGGAGCCAGCAGTCCTTGATTGTGAGAGGGTAGTTGGGCATCCATCAAGGGGTCTCAGATTGGAGACGGTGCAGGTTGGGCTGAGAAAACCCCTCTCCCCTGTGCACAAATTTTGTGCACTGGATCTCTAGTCCTATATAATAAAAGCATAATATGCTAAGTGTCAGACCATTCATTCAACTGTTCAACCAGTCACTATGACATGCACTGATTACCAGGGGCAGACACTCTTGACTGGTATGTTAGCTTGCTGCTGGGATCCAGCCAATCAGGATTAGGCCAGATGGGCCGGACATGTCCTGGAGCTTTCCTGCGGTCCCTCCCCAGCCCAATCATGCATTGGTGGGGTCCCTTGGCCTGGCCTGCACCGTTGCAATCTGTAGGCCAGGCCGAGGGACCCCACTGGTGCATAAATCTGTGCACCAGGCTTCTAGTTCATTATATAAACAAATAAATCTTTGTCCAACATCTAGCACATGGTACTGGTTGTTAAACTCTATTGCAGCCTTGTTTGCTCATCTGAATCCTCTTCTAAGGAAGATCTCATGGGAACAATATTCCCTAATTATTAGGTTTTTAGATTCTGACATGATTTTAATAGGTTTTTAAAAAATTATAGAAAAATATCTGTAGGGTAATTTAACATTTTAACCATTTTAAAGCATTAGGTACATTTGCATTGTTGTGCAATCACCACCACCATCCTTCTCCAGCACTCTGTCATCTCCCTCAACTGAAACTCTGTACCCATTAAACACTAATTCCCTATTTCCCTCTCCTCTCAACCAGTGGTAACTGCCATTCTACTTTTTGTATCTGTGAATTTGACTATTATAGATACCTCATACAAGTAAAATCATATGACAGTTGTCCTTTTGTGTATAGTTTATCGTACTATCAAGGTTCACCCATGTTGTAAGAACTTCCTTTTTAAAGCGAATATTCCATTGAATGTATATTCTACATTTTGCTTATCCATTCATCCATAAATGGGCAATTGAGTTGTTTTTCCACCTTTGGGCTGTTGTGACTGTTGTGAATAATGTTTTCATTTTTTTTGTGTGTGGGGGGGTGGCGTTTATGCCCAGAGGTGGAACTGCTGGATCATATGGTAATTCTGTGATTATTATTATTACAATTTTTTTTTTTTAGGAACTACTGTTATTTTCCATAGTAGCTGCACAATTTTACATTTCCACCATCAATGTATATGAGTTCCAATTTGTCCACATTCTCACCAACATTTTTTATTCATTGCTTTGCTTTGTTTAATAGCCATTTTAATGGGTGTAAATGACAGCTAATTATGGTTTTGATGTTTATTTCCCTAATGATTCATGATGTTGGGTTCTTTTCATGTGCTTATTGGCCACTTATATTATCTTCTTTGAAAAAATACCCATTCAAGTCCTACACCCATTTTTTATTGAATTTATTGAGGTGACATTGGTTAATAAAATTGTTTCTGGTGTCTAATTCTATAATAATATATCAACTGTGTATTGTATTGTGTGCTTACCATCCCAAGCAAAGTCTCCTTCCATTACCATTGTGCTCATTTTTTTATTTGGGTTAGTTGTTTGTTTTGTTGTGTTCCAGGATTAAGTTTGATTTTAAGTTTATAATTGAAGTTTAGTTTTGCTGGATATAAAATATTCAGCTTACATTTTTTTCTTTGCATCTCTTAAATATGTTATGCCATTGTCTTTTGCATAAACCAATGCTAACAAAAAAGTTGATGACAATCTCATGTTGTTTAATTTACAAGTGACTTGGTATTTTTGTTGTTTTGACTAGATGTCCAAAAGATTTTTTTTTCTTATTGCCCAATAGGCACAGTATAATATGTCTTGATATTAGCTGTTCTGGTTTTTTTTTTTCAGATATATAGTATGCCTTATCAATATTTAATTGTAATATGCACTCTTTATTTTAGGAAAGTCTTCTTGGATTGTATTTTTTGTATGTTGTTACGTTGTATGATTTGCTTTTCTTTATAGACTCATATATATGTGGAATCTCCTTTGGTTATATATACCTTTCCTCAAATCCTCTACATTTTTGTTAGTGCTTGGTATAGTCAGCCTTTCTAGTTTTAGCCATTCTAATAAGTGCATAGTAGTATCTGGTTGTGGTTTTAATTTGCATTTTCTTACATTAGTCATTAAGACTAATGCTGTGTATTGCTTTATATACTTGTCACCTGTATACTTTTTAAAAATATTTGATCAAATTTTTGTCCATCTTTTAAAATTGGATCTTTTGTTATTGAGTATTGAGAGTTCTTTATATATTTCAGAGATAAGTCCTTTGTCAGATGTATATTTTGCAAACATTTGCTCCCAGGCTATGGCATGCCTTTTCATGAACTTAGCAGTATCTTTTGATGAAGTTTTTAATTTTGGTGTTACATTTTATTAATTTAATTTTTTAATGGATCATATTTTTTGTATTGCATTGAAGAACTCTTTGCCTAACTTAAGGTCACAGAAATTTTCCCTTATATTATTTTTCTAGAATTCTTGTAGTCTTAGGTTTTACGTTTATGATATATTCTAAGTTAATTTTGTATAACCATCAAGATATGGATTAAAGTTTAATTTTTGACATATGAATAGCTGATTATTCCATCAGCATCTGTTGAAATGCTGCATTCTCTACTAACCTGCCTTTACATTTTAGTTGAAAATTGAAGCCAAGTATATGTCAGTTTAAATTTGGACTCTCCATTCTATTCCATTGACATATTTGTCTATTTTATACCAGACAATACTTTAATTACTGTAGCTTAGAAAAACTCTTGAAATCAAATAGTTTGTCCTCCAACTTTGTTCTTTTTCAAAGTTGTTTTGGCTATTTTAGCTAGGTTCTTTCAATTTTTATATGAATTTTAGAATCAGTTGGTCAATTTCTATTAAAAAATCCTGGAATTTTTATTGGGTTGCATTTAATCAATATAAAAAATTTGACAACTCAACATCTTAACAAGATACAACCTTTCTCCATTGCTTTGAGAAGGATAACTAATGGCAAGTTTCAGCTGAGAGAGAAAATATAGTCCTTGATTGGGGAAGAAATTTACTGAATTTTAGAAACTGGCGACAAGTGATTTTAATGACCAACTTTTTGTTTATAAATCTTATCAACAGGAAAGGTAAAAGGGAATGATTTTGAAAAGACACTTTGGCCCTGCTGCAGCATCTGCTGAAGGAAAGAACTGAACTGTGGGAATTTAAGTTCTTCATGACTCCTGGAAATCAAGCTTGTTTTTGTGAAGAGCTTGATCAGAAACAAAAGTTGCCCTGAACATTACGTTGTCTGGGAGCTCTTTAAGAGCACATGGACACAATTTACTAACAGGAGTCACATTCTGGTTCAGATATAAAAGTTTTGCAGAACTCAGCGGGGTATGTGTAAAAGGAAACATTTAAAAAGGGCATTATAATTGCAACAGACTATAAAGATATAGATTTAGTCACTGTTTATCCTTTGGTCATTCTTGGAAGATTTTAAAAACTAAAAATTTTAATGAAAAAATTCTGGAAATCTTGAGTATGGCTTACCGTCCAACTTCATATCCAAGAAAAATCATACATTTTAAATGATAGTAAGGCCAAGTCAACTTGGTGTTTTAGAAGCAGCTCTGTCTGGAGCCAATGCTTGTGGTGATGGCCCCCTACAAGATGTCCTCCGGGCCCACCTGGGGTTCAGCCAGCGCTGGAGTAGAGTCCCACTCAGTCTCAGCCTCATCTTTTGGTGACAGCAAACCCATAGCAAAGGAGTGCCCCATTTCTCCACTTTGTGACAAAGTGTCTTTCAAAGGCCATGGAACCCCCAGGCCTGTGGTGCAAGTATATCCATAAATGAAGAGGAGTAGCCTTCAACCAACGGGTCCAGGCCTAGTGGACAGAGGGTCCAGCCTCTAGTCCTTCTGGTAGACAATCCTGAGAAGCACTTGCTCATTTCCAAGGTGGTGCCATGGTCCTTGGACCATGTCCCAAGCTCCCCAAGGGAACTCTGGATGAGACACCTCTGTATGGGTTTTCCCCCTCTTACACTCTGTTCTCTTCCTTTCGCTTCCTGGGATCGCCTCACAAATGACTTACATACACTCAAGTCCTTTTGCAGGGTCTACTTTCAGGTGGCCTCTTCTAAAATGAGCACCATTAACCAAATGTACTTATATATCTTTCCATGTAAAGGTAGGTGGTTCTTCGTATCTGTAGATTCACCATTTGTGAATTCAACCAACAGTGAATTGAAAATATTTTGTGAAAATGTTGCACTATTGCTGACATGTACTATGTAGTTAGGCTTATGATAGCTGCATCTGTATGAACATGTGTAGATTTTTTTTCCTTGTCATTATGCTCTAAACAACACAGTAAATAACCATTTACATAGCATTTATATTATATTAGGCATTTAAAGTATTCTACATATGATTTAAAGTGTACAAAAATATGTGTATAGGTTATTTGCAAATATTTTGTCATTTTATATGAGGGACTTAGCATCCATAGATTCTGATACCCATGGGAGTTCCCAGAATCAATTACCCATAGATACCAAGGGTCACCCGTATTTTGCAGATTTTCTAGATTGTGTGCAAATAATTATTCTTTAAGAACATTTTAAACCTGTGCAAACTGAATATATTTTTTCTGTTTAGGCAGGAAAAGAGCTGATGATAATGATGCTTGCTCACTATGAACCACATTGAAACTACCTTTGATTCAGTTTCTATCTGATAACAAATATAATACAAATACCTAACTTTGATGGTATATGAACCTATGACCAAGTGGTAAAAAACTCTATAAGCTAATAAATACTACCAATAAGTTATGTATCCATACTATATATGATATATATAAGCTTTGTCACATAAAAACTTCAATATTACTTTCTGCCATAAATTTAGCAACTCATATGATATAAATATACATAATACTTTTATGCTATAAGTCACAAAAGCTGAATAATTCACCCAGCCAAATTCACTATTTTTTGCAGTCTATTTTTGATCACTAATCTCACATTGATTTTATGTTAAATGCTCATCACATCTCTGTAATATTCCATCTTGGTATTGGTAGGGCTAATTTAACTTTTTAAGGTTATTTTATTTTCCAGTTCAGGTCCCTTAATTGGTAACAAGATATACTGCCAGGTTATAAATGCTTTTTATTATTACAATTTTAGCACTGAGAAGTTTAGTGGTGAATATGTGTCCATTTGATGATGTTTTGACAAAGAGTTCAAGTTCAGATTCTCTTTCTGATAGAACATAAAGTACATCTACACGTGTTATCTATGATTATTATCAAAGTTAATCTCAGTCACTAAAAGAGGATTCACTATCTGAACTTTCTTCTGCATTTTTTTCACCTTCTCCATCAGGCACCGGAGCATCTGGCCTCCTGAAAGAGAAGGGAAACATTTTAAAAGGTTTTTCCAGTTGAAAGAAAGCACTTACTCATTGTAAATTAGGTTCATCCTAGAATACTGCTGCTAATAAATCTGCCAAGTCTGCGTCTTTAACTCGGAGAGACTCCCACTTGCCACCGCAGCGCGCTCTCCCTGGCGTCTCCGGCATTGTGGGGATTAAGTGCCTTTCCTGTGTGGGCCGTGGTACCTTTTTCTCCTGCCAGTGCTTACAGAGTGTGCCGCGTCAGCACTTTACGCTTCTCATTGCCATGGAGATTAGCTACAGACAGAGATGCGATCAGGGGAGACTGGTAGGACCATTGCCACAGGCAGGCAGCCTCCAAGTGCCCTGAAGTAGAGAAAGAAAAGCCAGCAGGGGAAAGAAAGGGAAAACCTTTATGCTCAGGAAAGCTGCAGGGAGAAATTTTTTAAGTGGAAGAGAGTTCAAGAGCAGCTATTCAGAAACACAGGCGATACAGAAAATCTGTGCGGGCAACGGTTCTTCACTGTATTGAACGTTTTCACTTAAGTGCAACATGGAGATATGAGAATGGTCAAATTCCAACTCTGCAAGGCTGTGCGATAATAAAATAAAATTTAATACTGTCATTAAAACCGCAAATAGGCTCCACCACGCTTGTCAGTACACCATTCAGTTCACCTGGGAGCACTGTCACTCAGCCTGTGTCCCTGCTACCGCGCAGGAGAATTAAGCGAGAAAAGTATACTTTTGGGGAAACTAAAAGAGAAAGGAGGAATGATACAGTTGCTCTGTCCTAATAATTAAAATCTACCGCTTATGTCTCCCTCAGCCCCTTGATTTTTTTTAAAGATTGGGAATACCAACAAATACAACTCTTCTTTGTCAGACATATAACTACTAGGCGTAGTTCCTTATTTACTATTATTTATGCTTATTAAAAATTACGGTGGAGTTTTGGCTTATATTTTTAATATCATACCTGGCAAACTACAAAACAGAACTGCTTTCTAGCCATCACATATATACCCGTTCAATTTTAGATAATGCCTAGGAGGAAATCACTGTATTGAGTAATACAGTACAACTCTAAAGCTGGCCACAGCATTTCTAGGTGCTGACTGATGCTCTGTCTGCCTAAAATACTAACATGGGACCACTGTCTTCTTCACTGCCCATGGAAGCAAGAACTCGAGAAGAGATGGGCATGGATACTAAGCACATTTTCCCAGTAAGTTTCTCTTTGCTCTATAGTTGATTTCTTATTGTCTTCACTTTGTTTAAAAAGGAAAAATTTGCCAGAGGGAATTATCTATTACATCACATTATATTAGTAACTATGGCAACTCAAACAAATAAAACAATGTACACAACTCCCCTAAAATAAACGCTACTTAAGAGAAGGATAAAAGTAGTTTAGGCCGAGAAGAGAGTGAAACAGCCAAATTAATTGGTTTATGTGTGTAACCACTTTTTGATATACATAATGCTGTATGGCATAGTGGTTACGAACAAAGACTATGAAGTCAGACTGACTGAGTTCAAATCCCAGCCTTGCTACTTGTTAGGCAACTCTGGGGAAACTATTCAACCACTCTATACACAACTAACTGGACTGTTGTGTTGATTAAAATAAATCACTAAATGTAAAGTATATTGAATAATATCTGGCATATAGTCAGTATATTAAATGTTATTTTCTATTATTTTTATTATAGAATTATTATTATTCTAATCATTATCATGTGCCTACTATTTGCCAGGAACTGTGGTAGGTACCAGAGATACAGAGATGAAAACCAAACAAGCTGATATTTCCAGGGGAAGATAGAAATGCAATCAATTCTTGTTATACAGTGTGATATACACAAACACAGCTGTATGAGCGACACGTGTGAAAAGAAAAGTAATTCACTCTACTAGGTTGGTTAGAGAAAACTCCAGAGAGAAGAAGACACTTGTGAAGGGTTTGGGGATGTGAGTAGGAGTTTGTCAGAAACAAAAAAGGTAAGAATAAGTGGGGATGAGAATCTGAGTAAAGAGAAATATGGGAATGATATGATGCTACATTAGGAAGCTGGAAGTCATTCAGTAGCTAGAGGGTAGGGTGTGTTGCAGTGCAAAAGTAGATGACATCAGATAATTTGGCAGGAATAATAGGTGAAGGATGGAGAAAAGTAATATAAGTAAGTTTTTGCTACAATTACACAATTCTGGGATTCTTATATTGTCTTTTATTTCATGTTCACGTTGTTATGCAATAATCACCACTATTCCAGAACTCTCTTTGTCCTGCAAAACTGAAACTCTATACCCATTCTATCTAATAAAGAGGGAATATGCTAACTGACCACCAGACCTTCACAAAGATGGTGGTGCCCACAGCCAATGAGGGAACATGTTAATTGACTGCCATGCCCTCAAAGATGGCTGCACCTACAGCCACAAGATGGCAGTACCATCCTCTCAGTCCCACCAGGGTGGCAGGCATGCAGTACAGCCGGGCCTGCCCCCAGGAGGATCTGGCTGCACCGCATACCTGCCTCCGGAGTCCCCCAGTTCCCTCACCCCCCAGTCGCCCAGGACTAGCCCAAGGGGCAAGACAACCCTCGGATGGCAGCTGCCCAGCCCAGGGCTGACCCAAGGTACAGGCAAGACTCAGATGTAGGCTGCCCAGCCGCCCAGGGCCTCCTGAGGCTCAGGTAACCAGGGCCGGCCGAGGCACTGCCGGCAGTGGCAGCAGCAGAGGTGTGATGGGGGCATTGCCTTTCCTTGATCACTCGGTCACCTCCCGCCCCTGAGGGCTCCTGGACTGTGAGAGGGGGCAAGTCAGGCTGAGGGGTCCCTTCTCCAGTGCATGAATGTTCATGCACCAGGCCTCTAGTTAAGTAATAATTCCTCTACTCTTTCCCTCCAGGTTTTGGCAACTACTATCCCTAATCATTACCTTCTGTCTTTCAATTTGACTATTCTAAGTGGAATCATATAGTATTTGTCATTTTGTGACTGGCTTATTTCATTTATCATAATGGAAGGTTCATCCATGTTACAGTATGTGTCAGAATTTCCTTCCTTTTTTTAAAAAATTATATTTTATTGACTTTTCTCAGAGAGGAAGGGAGAGGGATAGAGAGTCAGAAACATCTATGAGAGAAAGAAATCGATCAGCTGCCTCCTGCATACCCCCACCAGGGATGTGCCTGTAACCAAGGTACATGCCCTTGACTGGAATTGAACCAGGGAACCCTCAGACCTCGGGCCGACACTCTAGCCACTGAGCCAAACCGGTTTCGGCTCCTTCCTTTTTAAGGCTGAATAATACTCCATTGTGTGCACATAGTACATTTTGTTTAACCATTCATCTGTGGATGGGCATTTGGGTTGTTTCCATCTTTGGGCTACTGTGAATAATGCTACTATGAACATGGGTATACAAATACAAGGTGGGGCAAAAGTAGGTTTATAGTTGTTCATATGGCAAATAATACAATAATCAATAAATAATAATATAAGAATAAACTCTGTGTTTTACATACTCGCAACTATAAACCTACTTTTGCCCCACCCTGTATATGTCTGAGTTCTTGCTTTCACTTTTGGGTATATGCTCAGAAGTGGAACTGCCAGATTACATGGTAATTCTAGGGTAAATTTTTTTTTGAGGCACTGTCAGACTGTTTTCCATAGTGGCTATATCATTTATACACAGTGCATAAGTGTTTCCAATTTCTTCATTTCCTTGCCAAAACTTGTATTCTTTGTCTTCATTCATTTTTTAAAATTGAGATATAATTGATATATAATTTTATATTAGTTTTAGGTATATAACATATTGTTATTTATACATATTGTGAAACCATCACACATTAATTCTAGTTGACGTCCACCCCCATGTATAACTTCAAATTTTTTTCTTTTTATGAGAACTTGAAAGATCTACTCTCTCCCGGTTGTTGTGTCTCAGTTGATTGAGCTCTTTCACATATCTTTTTTTTTTTTTCCAGTGGCATTGGAAACTAACAGGACTGGCTATTGGTTATAAACAACTATTATTATTTTTGAAAACTTGGATTTTTAAAAACAATCACTTAAAAATACCATTTATTTGGTAATTACCAGGCATTTACTTCAGTTTCAGACTTCCTAAAATTCAGTGACAGGTATTTTTCTAGGAAAATAGGCAGGCTCTCTTCTCCTTTAGCATGTTACATTGCTTTAATTTAAAATTGTATACTCTAAGCTACTGAAGTTTTATATATAATCAAATAACAATGTCTTTTCTGATCAGGATTTATTTCCATCTTTGGGCTACTGTGAATAATGCTACTATGAACACGGGTATATAAATACAGCTTTGCTCTTTGCTCAGTACAGCCTATCTTGACTATTTCTTCTAACAGTTATATGAGTCTGTCTTACTATCTGAGGCTAATAAAAAGAGTGTAGTTTATATTTTCAAAGAAAAAAGAAAACAGAACAATCTTTCACTGCAAGTTCTTGGCTGAGGCTTACTATGTACCTAAGATTCTAAATAAAAAAGTACACTCTTCACTTGGGTGGCACATTTTTTTTCTCCATCAGCCAAGAGCTTTCTTCCAGAATAAGGCTCCTTAACTTTTAGGTAAACATGATCCCCGAGCGCCAGAATTGCTCTTTAACAAGGCAGTTGATTCCGCTTCTCCTATCTGGCTAAGTGTCATTGGAGCGGGGCTGGTAGTGGTGGTGACAGGTTATAGTGAGTCACCCCCACTCCAACCAGTGCCCCTGGTGACCGATGGCCTGGACTTATGAAGTAATGGGTCAGAATTCCGGCTCCAGGCTGTGGTTGAGGAGCAGCTTTCGTGTAAGACGATGTTTTAACTGTTACTGGAATTCTACCCTAAAACTTGGCACTGCTTTGCAAACCAAATGTTTCTTAACATGGAAAGACAATGAGATACCCTTACATTTGCTAAGTGAGATAGACCAAGGAAGGATCAGGGGTTCTGGGAGTTCTTCCCCTCAGTGGTCATCCATGAACCTCTTAGGGTAGTGATACCTAAATGGAATCTTGGAGAATATGAACTAAGCCAGGCCAATAAGATGGGGGATGGAAGTTCCATGGAGAAGAAAGAAAACATTCAAAGAAACCGAAAGAGAATAGGAAAATGGTACAATCAGAGAAGAGCCAGTAGTGCTACAGCTACACGAGAGGTGGGATGGAACAGTGGTAGGGAATGAAGCTCGGTGAGATTCATTAAACGAGAAAAGTATACTTTTCTCTAATAAAGTTTACTTTATTATGAGGATCTGGGTCTTGATGACAAAAGCATTTATATGTAATTCTAGTGTTACACTACATGCTGAAGGTAATGGAGGGTCACAGAAAGATTTGAAGGAAGAATGAAGTATTAACAGAAACACTCAAGTGTTAGTGACAAAGTAAAAGAGAAATGGGAAACCAATCAGGAGCTACTATAATAATTCAGGTGAGAAATGATGAGAATTTGAACTAAGCAGTGATGAGCATGGAGGTATGTGGTCAGATGTAAGGGAGATTAAAAATAAGTCTATGATAATGACTGACAGTCGGGTAGGGAAGAGAGCACAATCAAGGATGACTTTCAAGTTGCTAATGTGGGCAGCAGGTTAAGTAAAGGATTATGAAGGTTTAGTCTGGGCAAAGGATAACGTAAATCCAATGCGAGGTAAAAGGAGTGGAGAGCCAGCATCTGTAATGCTTGTAGGGCTGCTGGTTTTCTATTTATTACATTTTCTCTAGAGAAAAAAATCAGCCTTTTAAAAGTCATTTTAGCTTTTTACTGTATATTTTGTCTACTGTGTATTTCTAGAAGCAAAAAGGAGGCCATGTCAATGTTGAATATATTTATAATATGTATGTCAATAAGTACCAAAATGGATTGGACCCATAAGTTCAATTCACATTCTAAAATATGTCACAATCCATCTGCTTTTAAAGTGTGTGTCAGAAGGAATTTCCAGAACAAATGTCAAATATCCTGGAGATGCCTTAGTTCAAATTACCAACCTATGCCCCTGGCCTTCAGTTACTTGGATACATACTAAATGTCGATACATGTTGGAAATCAGTTCTTGTACACTTTTTAAAATGTTTAAATTTCATATTTTGGAAGATAAAATATGAAAAAAAGACTGTTTTATGGTGTTTTGCATGCAAAATGCAGTTTCTTGAAGGTCTGAGAGCCAAGAAAAATAACAAAGCAATATATTGCTAGTAGAATACAAATGCCTGGAACACACAGCTAAATACATTGGAGTGGACCAAAATCCCAAACTGGAAAGACTTTTTACAAGTATCCAGATACTTGCAAAACAGACTACTTCTGAATAATCCATTAAGATACATATTTATCCAGGATGAGCTATGTTGCTAGGTTTGCTTGGATGCAATAAATTATTGACAAATTTCTGAGCCACATATTTACAGCATTTCTCAAAAAATATTTTGTAAAACTTCCCAAAACTGGTATCTAGTTCCATAATAACCATTAATGTGGACCTAGAGTGACTTTACCCTATTTATTTCTCAATGTGGCTCAACTTAGATCTTGGTAGAGTAAATTTCCTAAGGAATTAAACAAAAATCTGGTAGATAATTTAACAAGAGAAAGAAAGAAAAAGGTAGCATGGACAGAAAAACACCATTACTTCTTGAGGACACTACTGCAACAAAACTGCCATCAGTGATGAATCTCTGGATATACAGATTCATCACTCATCTACTATAAATGCCCTTAAGTTTGCAAAGGCCGGTTTTAACAGTATAGGATAGATTTTTCATTTTTGTAACACTATTTATGAATGTAGTTCCCTCAACTATAAAATATTGTATAGAAAATATATGTAGAGTTTGAAATCTTGTTATTATAACTGATAAATTCAATACCTCGACGGTAATATCATATTAGAAGAATTACTTACTCGAGAAGATCTGGATCTAGTCCTTCTGATATCATTTTGTTTCTTATTGCCATCACTGGGACACCCTAAGCAAAGGACACAATATAATAATTCAATGATTAAAAATGTCTCCTTCAGATAAACAGAAAAATAGATTGAA
>PVJN01046592.1:0-16369 GCA_004026805.1 Lasiurus borealis
AATAGTGTCCTTGGCAGAGTATTAAATCCCATATCCCAGTAAAATTCCCTGCCTCCTCAAGTATCATATTGCTTATTCAATCTTATATCCTGGCACACTTAAGCAAATTTAAAATCCAATCCCAGGAGGACTCTCTTGGCTCCTGCTGGTAAATACCAACTAATTCTTGCAATTGCTTATTTTGGATAGTCTCTATCCTTCCTTATCATATTCAGCACATCCCTATCTGGGTTATGTTGACTAGAAGAGGAGCAGAAAGATGCTTCAGGAGAGAGAGGCTCCTGAAGCCTATTCCAGCACAGTGAAGGGCTATCTCTAATTGAGAAAGTATAGGCAACCTTTCTGCTAGACCAAAGGGTCTCAATAGGTCAGACCTCTTCTTTTAGTTATCCCTGAATTTATGTTAACATTTCAGTTTTCTCTACCATGCCCTGACCTTTATATAACAAACTCACCTTAATTGAGCATTAAAATATCTCAACAATCTTCAGACTTATGCTTGACTATGTTTTTCCTCTACCAGTAAGCAATAGGGATCACCATCTCACTCTGTAGCTCTAATACTTAGCCGTTAACTGCTTGTTGGTAGCCCTCAATTTCTCTATATTTTTTTTCAGGACATCAGTAAATTACAGCAGAACCCAGTCAACTCCACTGTCTTTGTAGGCAGCCCTGTCCCTGCCAAGTTTTCAAATGGCTGCATCACTTCACCTGCCAAGGTATTCTCCTCCATTGGGGGTGATTTATTTATTTTATTTTATGGTTTTTTTCAAGTCACTATAGAAAACATAGTTAGTAATGACAGTGTCACTTTGTGCCAGGGACTATCCATGTCTTATTTAACCAGATGACATTCTCTTTATCTTTGGGGTCGCAGTAAGCCAGTCCCAAAGTCACATCTTATGGCTTGCTTTCTCAGATCATTCTATTTCCAATATCAGTTCTATTTGTTGAAATCTAACAAGAAGTAGATGCTAAGGTGGGCTTCATTAGGTCAATGTTATTAGAAGAAATGCCTCCTTGAAAGAAAATAGGAGGCAGCTAAAGAAATCTGCAGGAGGTAAGTCCGACCCCTAGTAAAGAAAGGTCAAATGGAAGTATCCTATTGTGTCCCATAATCTTAGAAGCTTTAGCAAAATCATCAGAAAATCTGGAGTTTATTTTAGAATATCTGCATGCTTAGTCATTGGCTGGTAGCAGTCAAGGATGGGCTTAGTGAAAATGTGGTAGTGGGTTCAAAGTACAGCATGGTGGCTTTGGTGATTAAGTTCCCTAGAGCTGGAGATCTGTGAGGTGCCTCCTCATGCTGCCACATTAAACTAATAAAATATAAAACATTAATTCATGGGTTGGAAGGAGTGGGTTACAAATTCAAATAATTATAGGTATGAGGCAGATAACATAAAGTAGGTAGCCTGGCTACTGGAAAGAAAGACTGCACAATCTTGAAGGTAATTTGGCCTCAGTGTTAGAAAAACAATAGTTTGGTGCTAACTGTGAGGGAATGATTGTTGGGTATAAAAAATAGAGTCTAGCATTGCCATATCTTCTGATTTTTGTTTTTGAGAATCCAGAAATATGGATATTTATATGACATGAATTTTGCATAATGAAAAGTAATTTTTAAAAACCTATTGGAACCCAGCTGGTACTATTCAGTGGTTGATCTATAAACCAGAAGATCACAGGTTATATTCCAGGTCAGGGCAGATGCCTGGGTTGCAGGCTCAATCCCTAGTAGGGGCATGCAGGAGACAGCCGATCAGTGATTCTCTTGTCATTGATGTTTATATATATACTAGAGGCCCAGTGTATGAAATTCATGCATGGGGTGGGGGAGGTGTCTCTCAGCCCAGCCTGCACCCTCTCCAATCTGTGACCTCTCAAGGGATGTCCAACTGCCATCTTTGACCACATGGGGGAAGCCATCTTGTGTGTTGGAGTGATCAATTTGCATATTACCCTCAGCCTTTTGTATGTCCATTTTGAAGAAATTTCAATTTAGGTGCTTTGCCCATTTTTTTAATTGGATTGTTTGTCCACCTTTTGTTAAGTTTTATGAATTTCTTATATAGTCTGGATATTAACCCTTATCAGATGTATCATTAGCAAATATATTATCCCATCTAGTGGGCACCCTTTTCATTTTTTTTTTTTTTTTGCTATGCAGAAGCTTTTTATTTTGATATAGTCCCATTTGTTTATTTTCTCCTTAGTTTCACTTGTTCCAGGAGAACCTTAAAGGAGTCTTAGTCCCAAAAATATATATGAAAATCTGTGTTTTTTGTTGTTGATGGAAGAGAAATGTAGTTGGCCAAAGCATCATTAGGCTATTTTTCTATTCTCTCTGTTTCAAAGCAATGATTATCTTAGCCACCAATAATAAGAGGTACTTAGAGAGCAAATTTTTTCTCCTGCACACCCCTGAATACCACACCATCCATCATTCCTCCCTTAGAATTAGTCCCATTAAAAAAATATGTGATTTCATTGTTCTACTTTTCTTTGTTTAAGTGTCCATTCAAGTAAACAGCGTTTAGAGAGATTGGAACCTGATTGTTGATATTATTTTCAACCTCTTGCAGCCCCGATTGTTTATTTCAATGCTAAAAGCAGTTTAAAATATGAAATAAAGATATTATTATAACATTTGTAGATATTTGTATATAGATGATCATTCATCCATTTCCCTATAAATGTCATGAAGTTTACATTTACTATAAAAATGTTATTGAGAGGGAGAAACCAAGATGGTGGCACAGGTAAACACCTACACTGCTGCCTCGCACAATAATTTCAAAACTACAACTAAAAGACAGAACGGACATTATCCAGAACCACAGGAAAGCTGGCAGAGTGGAAATTCTACAACTAGAAGGAAAGAGAGGGGCTCACAGAGACCCAGAGGAGCTGTAAAAAGCTGAGGTACAGAGGCACACACGTGGAGAGAGCAGGTGACGGCGAACCTGGCTGGCTTTCTCTGGTAGGAGGAAGACAGAGACTCTCCAAGGCTTTGAACTCTTTATCCTACAACTCTAAACCCCAGATCCAGCCAAAACTCATTCGAGGGGAGTTTGGACTGTGAAGGGGGAGAAGTGCACGGAAATTTAAGGGAGTGGCAAAAGATCAGAAGTCTGGTGGCGCACACAGCACTGTGCACAGAGGACCGGCTGCTGATTGTGCTGCTGGCTTTCATGAGTGGGCGGGAGACAGACCCTCCCAACTGTGCCACTTCTAACTCCACTAAACGCCAGTTTTGGGCAAAACCCTGGGGACCCAGATTCGTGAGGTCCGGGAGCACAGGGGAGTCCAAGGTGCAGCAGTCTAGATGCACTGCAAGAGAGCGCATGCGTGCACAGGGACCACTCCAGCGATTACCCAGTCACATGAGATTCAGGTGCCGTGAAGGGTGGGGCCGACTGGAAGGCAAGGCAGTCCCTTAAGCCCTGAGACTCCACCCATCCCAAACTCAATAGAGGCTTTTGCAGTTTTTCAAGTCTGGTATCATAAGGCTGAATCCAACACAGAAGTTCTCCCAGCATAGTAAAAATGCCAAGACAAGGGAAGGGATCACAAAAGAAATGGAGGAAAACAAATGAGTTGATATAGAGTTCAAAAGCACGCTTATAAGGTTTTTCAAGAATATCCTAGAAAAGTTGGATAAAGTTAGCGAGACCCAAGAGGAGATGAAAAAGGACCAACTAGAGATGCAAAAGATCCAACTAGAGATGGAAAAGGAGCAACTAGAGATGATAAAGGACCAAATAGAAATTAAACATACACTGACTGAAATAAAAATATTATACAGAGACCTAAAAGCAGACTAGAGAAAGGCAAGAATCAAGTAAAAAATTTGAAATATAAAGAATCAGAAAACACTCAACTGGAAAAGCGAGAAGAGGAAAGAATCCAAAAATGTGAAGATAATGCAAGGATCCTCTGGGACAGCCTCAAATGTACCAACATCAGAATTGTGAGAGTGCCAGAAGAAGAGAGAGAGCAAGATACTGAAAACCTACTTAAAGAAATAATGACTGAAAACTTCCCTCATCTGGTAAAAGAAATAGACTTACAAGTCCAGGAAGCACACAGAACCCCATATAAAAGGAATCCAAAAGAGGACTACACCAAGACACATTATCATTAAAATGCCAAGAGCAAAAGACAAAGAGAGAATATTAAAAGCAGCAAGAGAAAAACAATTAATTACCTACAAGGGAGCACCCATACGACTATCAGCTGATTTCTCAACAGAAAGGATGCAGGCCAGACGGAAGTGGCAAAAAATATTCAATGTGATGAATAGCAAGAACCTACAACCAAGAATAGTCTATTCAGCAAAGCTATCATTCAGAATTGAAGGGCAAATATAGAGCTTCACAGATAAGAAAAAGCTAAAGGAGTTCATCAACTCCAAACCAGTATTATGTGAAATGCTGAAAAGTACTCTTTTAGAAGAGGAAGAAGAAAAAGGTAAAAACCAAAAAATTATGAAAAACAAATACATATCTATCAACAAGTGAATCTAAAAATTAAGTGAATTAAAAATTTGATCAACAGAATAAACTGGTGTATATAATAGATATAATAGAATCAAGAGCACAGAAAGGGAGTGGACTGATAATTCTCAGGGGGAAGAGGGAGAGGGGTGTACAGGGAGTGACTGTACAAAAATCATACACCTATGGACTCATCAATGCAGGGGGAGGTAAGGGTAGAGGGAGGGTTGGGAGCCGGGTGGAGGGGAGCTATGAAGGGGAAAAAAAGAGAGACAAATGTAATAATCGGAATAATAAAGATTTAATTAAAAAAAGAGACTAAAACAGGACTGTAAAGGAAATGTAGACGGTGCTGAAGTCACCTGGATAAGTCCGGGCTACGAAAGACACCCCGGAGACTTATCACTGTGTTCTGCTCTGATTGACACAGACAGGCTAGGGACCTGCTTCCATGTTCTACATGCCTGTGCTGTTTAAAGCTCTCTCCACTCTGAGACTCAGACCCTGAACTTACCTTTGGAGATTACAAGCCTGGGTTTGAATTCCATCTTTACTACTTTCTGTCTGTTTGACCTACAGTAAGTTATTTAAAGTCACTGGGCAACAGTTGTTTTAGCGATAGTGATACTCTCTCTGTGAAGATTTAAGTAAGTTAATATACATGAAGCACCAAGTATGGTATCTAGTAGATAGTAAACACTCAACAAATAATGGGTATTATTATATTCCTGTCCTAAGCATCCCCGAATTTTAATGTATTTAATGACCAGTCAATGTAATCTTTCTGAATGCCTTTTTCTAGCTTTGGGAATGAAGAATCAGAGTGCTCTTAGAATACATGTCCTTTATTCATATGGTAGCTACTCTATTTCTTTGGGAGTATTTAAGACACTTTCTTATGTAAAATAAATGTCTTTTTATAATTAAAAAAAAAAGAATGTTATTGAGGAAGTCATTTGGTATTAAGATACTCTTTTTCTTTTTTAGGTTTCTTGGGATAAAATTTGCTCTGATCTCAGAAGCAGAAATAGTTAATGCTTTTCCATGGGAAACTAGTTGTTTTTATCTTAAGGCATTAAGAATGCAACTGAATAATGTCATTCTTCTGGAAAGTTTGGATCCAACCTGTAAAACTTCCAAAAAAATATTTAATAACTTAATCAATAAAGAAATAGTTTTAAAAAATGTTAATGGTACATATTTTGTGTTAAGCTCATTATGGCCCCATTTTATTTCCCCAAACTTCTTTTTTCTTTGCCTTGTTTTTCCTTTTCTTTTTAGAATTTAATCTTATCTTGATATACAACACATGTCTTTTATTGTATACTTTCTTAAAATTCCTTTTGGACCAAAGTAAAAAATATCAATAAATTACATATCAAGTCAACACTCCTCCAACTAACAAGTTTCTAATTTGAATGGCCACATCCAATTCTTAATTACTATGTATTCAAAGACATATTACCAGATATGTGATTAATTTTGGACTTGTTTCCTAAGTATATGGTGACGTTTATTTAAAGTACATTTCAGAACAAATGCATGGAGTGAAATTAGGTTGTGTGTTTACCAGCAGAAAACTTGTGAAGTTTGTCTATTTCTCACCAGAGTCAGGCTACTCCTGTGAAATGTGATTTGGCTGAAGGGATAATTTAACCTTTTAAACTTAGACATTTCTAGAGAATAATTTGCTGCTCATCCATCCAGATATAGGAGTGAAGAGACTAACACCATGAGCAGTCTGGAGTTTCATTGAACTTCTAAGGCTCAAACTCTTCTTTAGATTAATAATTTCTCCTAAGAAAATTCAAATATAAACTTTAGTTGATATTATCTCTAATTTTTATATGCATTATAATGATGTAAAGTGTATATCATTTTATTGAAGGTTTATTCTTATTATTTCATGTACTATAATTAAAAATATCATTTATGTAATCTACTTTTAGTGAGACTGTTAAATGGTTAAATTGTCATGGTGAAATTTGCATTTTCAAAATGGTGGATAACACAACTTCATTGCCTAGAACTCGCTAAGTGCTCCCCACTGAATTTAGAATTTAGAATAAATCTCAGCTGTATTATGACTAGTAATCCTTCCCTAGTCTGATGTCTGACTAAATCTTCTGTCCTTACTACATACTTCTCTCCCTTTCATTTTCAGGATCCAATAATATGGGTCATCTTTTTATTCTAATAACAATATTGTTTCCCCTCTCAAGCATTTGCACTTACTTCTTCCTTTTATTGGAAATTTACCCAGGAATCTTTAAATATCTGGCTCTTTTTATTTATTTAAACTTGGTTTAAGTTAAACTCTTAAGAGACATTTTTGAACAATCTTATCTAATAAAAGAGTAATATGCAAATTGACTGTGCTCTGCTACACCCTCAAGCTAACCCCACAAGCCACACCCACCATCCAATCAGCAGTGAGTATGCAAATTAACCCAATCAAGATGGCCACGGCCACAGAGAGAGCAGGAGCAAGGCTTGGGTTGCCCCTGGCAATGGAGGGAGCCAAGCTTTCCACAAAGCCTGGCCAGCCAAGGCCTCTGCTTAAGGCAACAAAGTTTCAATGGCTGTGCCAGCAAAAGGCCTGACTCCGCTCCAAACTACAAAGTTTTAATTGTAGAAGATAAATAAATCCCAGATACCAGGGCCTCCACTTGGGTCATCAGGGGCCATGGCTGGCCTGAAAACCACCATAGGTCCCTCACCCAGGCCAGCCCACACCCCAAGGGAACACAGACCCTGATCTGGGACACCCTTCAGGGCAAACCAGCTGGCCCCCAGCCATGCACCAGGCCCCTATCCTATCTAATAAAAGAGTAATATGCAGATTGATCATCACCCCAACTCTCAAGATGACTGCTCCCATGTAGTCAAAAGATTCCACCCCATGTGGACACAAAATGGCCACCACAAGATAGCCAGCAGGGCAGGGCAGTTGGGAGGGACCAAACCAGCAAGGGAGGGCAGTTGAGGGTGATCAAGCTTCCAGGGGAGGGCAGTTAGAGGTGACCAGGTCAGCAGAGGAAGGAAGTTGGAAGTGACCAGGCCAGCAGGGAAGGGCAGTTGAGGGGGAACCAGACCTGTAGGGGAGGACAGTTAGGGGCAAACAGGCTGGCAGGGGAGCAAGTAGGCATCAATCAGGGTGGCAGGGAGTTGTTAGGAGGTGATAGGCTGGTAGGCAGAAGTGAGTAGGGGCAATCAGGAAGGCAGGAAGGCAAGCAGTAGGGAGCCAGCAGTCCAGGATTATGAGAGAGATATCCGACTGGCCTAAATAGGTAGGATCGGGCCTAAATAGGCAGTTGGACATCTCTCAAGGGGTCCCAGATTGGAGAGGGAACAGGCTGGGCTGAAGGACACCCCTCCTCCATGCATGAATTTTGTGTACTGGGCCTCTAGTAGCCTATAACAGTGGTTGGCAAACTGAGGCTCGAGAGCCACATCTGGCTATTTAGCTCTTCCACAAAATACCACATGCAGGTGTACATGTATAGTGTGATTAAAACTTTGTGGCCCATGCACAGAAGTCGGTTTTCAGCTCTCAAAAGAAATTTCAATCATACTGCTGATATTTGGCTCTATTGACTAATGAGTTTGCCAACCACTGGCCTATAATATCTATAATAGACTACTTCCCTGTGTCCCCACCCAACCCCCTATAACATCATTCTTCTCTTTATTGTATTCGGTTACACTAATTGGTTTGTTAACTTATTGTTGTTGTTGTTGTTTTATTGACTCTTGATTGTCATTGGTTGATTGCAAATTCCTTGAGGGAGTAAGCCAGCTGGTCATGTTAAATGCTTTACCTCCTATTTCTGTCAGAGAAATTGGTACCAGTAGGCTCTCAATCAAAATTCTTGATTGCTATTTTAATTAATAAAATAAAAACAATGCCATTTATTAGCAAACAATGCCAAGTATTAACTTTAGTTGTGCTCTATCAAGCTGATGAGCAAACATCCTGAAATGTCTTGTCTCCACCAGCTGGGTTGAGGAATGGGAATGCTGTTTCCTTCACTCAATTATTTTTTTTTCCTAAAAAATATGTATCTGAAATAGCTGTTAGTTTTAGAAGGTCCAAATATATGGTCACTAGAATATTCTGTAATACGTACTTTTCAATGTGGCAAATTTCAACAGTTATATTTGAAAACACTGTGTACTTTCTACTTGAAGTTCATAATTGAAAACTGTGTTGCTTGTCTGCATTATTTTAAAGTTAATTTTAAAACCCTGAAACCTAGAGTTACACAATATGATTATATAAGTCAGGAAATTATTAGAATGAAATATCTTTCAAATTCCATATTATTCTATCTTTATTCCTATTTTAACACATATATAATAAAACTATTTAATGACTCAGTCTCATATTTTATTCAAAGTATATGAGTGATAGCTATGAAAACTCATACAAAATAATGTTAATTGAGTCCATATAATGTCCCAAGCATTTTTCTAAGCACTAAATTTAATTCTGAAACAACCTTCTCTGGCAGTACTATTGTTAATTCTATTTTAAAAGTGAGGAAGGAGACTGAGGCAATGAGCTCAAACATCTTTAGTGTGGATCTAGACTTTGAATGCAGATTATCTGATAAATGGCCTTTGTGGATTTCAGAAGGGAGAAGAAAGGACATTTTCTTCCCTCTCAGTGCGTAGACACTATTCTACTTGCTGTTTGCCTGATCACATCCTAGGTAGGCTCTGAAGTCTTTTGCTCTTGAGGTGACCCCTAGGATCTTCCTTCCCTTCTATCCAGAATTATTTTACCCATACTAGCTTTGGAAATGCCATTCAATCTTTCTCTAAAACTTCTATTGTGTATTTTTTATTATAAAATATTTTATCACTCTAGACACTTTTGTAAAGAGTAAGACTGTTTATAGATGTGAAAAAAAACTGTAATTTTAAAAACATTACTAATTATTTTCCTCCAGACTTATTATATCTTTCCTTTCTAATTATACTTTGTGTTTACATATCCTTCTGTGTTGTTTCAGGTCTTCTTAGAAGCAGATGCCAAGTAGGACTAAACATGATAGAGACTTAGTAAGGGAAATGCTTGTGCTGGGTCAAATGGGAGAGAGCTAAGGAGGGTCAGGGGAATCTTTATATTATCATACAGGTTTGATCCCAGTAAAGGTGAGAAGGAATGAAAAAGAAAGAGTTTCAAACTGTAGGGCAGTTCTCAAAGTTTCACTGTGGTGGCAGATTAGAGACATAGTAGCTGGAGCTATCTGTCAATTGTGCTCTGCATGACTCATTATCAAAGTCATCAACATCAAAATCTTCCCATTGTGCAGTACACATCTGTTTCTCCATGCACATTCCAAGAGCTCCTCGTGGTACATGTGGGTCTCTCAACCTGAGGAGAAATATAAAAGTTGGAGGTTAGTAGTGATGACATTAGTTGAGATCTTCCTATTAATCTAGATGCCACATCTGATTTTCTTCCTCCTCCACCATTCATTCTAAAACGTCTCTTATCATTAACTATCACTGTATTGAGTCATATTGGCTTATCTGTGTGACTCAAAACCTGTATTTCTGAGGATTGTTAGCCCTTGGTAACTATACCCTCCTTAGAGCTAGAGTTGATGTATATGTTTGTGCATTGATATTGGGCCACAAATTACCAGAGGCACCAAGTGAATCACTGGATTTCATCTCCACTGTGTAAAAGCATTGCTACTTCTTTCTGATGACCAGTCAAATACCTCTGCCACAGTAGTGACACCTCCTTTTACCTCCTGGGTCCTAAACACAGTAAATCCAAAATTCCCTGGTAATAGGCATGTTGATAAGAATATGATCCCTTTGTGGACCAGAATATCCAGCACTGGAGATCCCAGAGTTGATTTAGACAGGAAGACAAATTCTTCAATCTTTAGGAGTGGCAATAAGAGTGATGGTAGGTTGTCAGTTTGCTTTCTGGTCAAGGCACATGCCTATATTGCAAGTTTGATGCACAGTAGGGGTTGTACAAGAGACAGTGGATTGATGCATTGCTCTCACATCATGTTGCTATCTTTCCTTCTCCATTCCTCTATCTAAAAATCAATAAAAATAATTTTAAAATAAGAGTAATGGTAATAAAGGCTACTCAAAGGGTACATCTTTAATACTTTCAACAATAAAGATAAATTTAAAAAAATAAAATAAAAGATGGGCTACACAATGTTTTTACTCCTTGGATCCTAGACCCATAAAATCCTTCTTTTAAGGACACAGCATCATAATACAGTTCTCAGATTGTATGCAAACAAAAAATCATGAAGGATTTCACCCCACCTTCTCTGAATATTGCCTCCAAACCAGAACTTCAGCTGTTCTTTAAAACGCTGTTCTATTCTTCTCTAGACTGGCTATTTCTGAATCCCATGGTCATGGTTGCACTCCCATACCCACTTGCCCTAAAGTGTGGCTGCTGATTGGAAGCAGTGTTGTAGGGGTTCAATGCCTATAGAGCAGGCACACTGTGAGCCTCAGGACAGTGGTGGTAACTGAGTCCTGGAAGGCAGGAAAGGCAAACCTTTGTCCTGTGTAAGTATCTGTCTCTATGAGGATGAACCACAGCCTATCTTCAGCATGGGAAGAGTCAAACATAGCTGATTTTCTAACTGATCAGTTGGTGTTTGAGGAATAGTACCACATTTGCTGTGTGTGTGTGTGTGTGTGTGTGTGTGTGTGTGTATGTGTGTGTCTAGTGTTAATGGCCTGAATTGTATCCAGAATTTATATGTTGAAGTCTTAACCCTCACTGTTACATTATTTAGAAACAAAGCCTTTAAGGATATTAATTAAGGTGAAATGAGGTAATTATGGTGAGGTCCTAATCCAATGTGTCTTTATAAACAGAGGAAGCAATACCAGCTCTTTCTTCCTCTCCATGTGCAGAGAAAAAGGCCATCTGAGAACACAAAGGGAAAGTGATATTTGCAAGCCCAGGAGAGAGGCCTCACTAGAAACCACTTCTACCTGACACCTTGACCTTGGACTTCCAGCCTTAAGAACTGTATGAAAATAAATTTCTGTCATTAGAGCCACCAATAGGTGGTATTGTGCTATGAAAGCCTGAGCACACTAACACAGTTGCTGACAGGATGAAAATTCAGAGATGTAGCATCTTGGATGCAGGTGTCCATTATACTCTTCACAGCAGATCTGAGAGAGGAAACATTTTCAAGGCTTCCACACTGTTTTATTTTATTATTCATTAGGCAGGAGATTGTCATAGAATTAGAATTGTTTTACTAAATTAACTATAAAATTATAATATTAAACATTCTCCCCTCAATTTTTATTAAGCACTTGGATATTTAAGTTAATAGTGCTAAGGAAGATAAAATTAATACAATATTTCAGCCATTGGAGATTCTAGTAAGCTGTGGAAAACTCAATTGGTATGATATTTCTGCAAGAAGGTATCTTTTGCCTTCAGTTCCAAAAAGCATTTTGTTGAGCTTGCCAAAGCTAGAAAGTAGAGTTGTTTTAAATATCTTTTTATGGTTCATTTACTAAACATTTAGTATGAATAAACGTGAATCTCATGTTTTTTTTAACATCTTAAAATAAATACATAAAAAATCATTTTCTCCTTCTTTAGAGTTGCTATCCCTGAACCAGTAGATAGATTCCTAAATAATTCTGCAAATTTTATTTTGCATTTACTCTAGTAGGTAGTGGGGACAAAAGAGTAAAAAAAACAGGTATTAGTTACACTCTTAAAGAATTATATATTAATGGCTTTTTTTGTCAGCGTTTCACTTAAGGTGTCAAGATAAGATATTTATTACATCTTTTGAGGCAGCTTTTGAAGCCTATGTTTCTACTTTAACTCCATTATCATCTTCACAGTCAAGAAAGTCAAGAAGAATAACATAATGAGTGGAAACACTAACCAGGTATCTGTCACTTTGATCAGTTGATACACATAGTGAATATAAATCTTGCTAATAGACTAAGCAAGAATGAGCATTGTCATAATGTGCATACCTAGTTGAAAGCACAACATAAAAGCAAAGAAAGGAAACCAAATTCATGCAACAGATCCAGTTTAATCTGAATTCGTGACCTACAAAAATGGAACCTGGGTAAATTTTCTAATTGTTAGTCTCTTAAGTTATTTGTTATAAAACATTTCTATAATGTATTTTAATGTGGGAAGATATTTATAAAATAAGTCCAAGTGATGAAATTCTTTTTTTATCATTTACAAAAGTACTTTAATCTTTTAACTTACCATTATTATTCTTGTATTTACTGAAATCCTTCTGTTGAAAGCTGCTGACACTATGTGTGTGTGTGTGTGTGTGTGTGTGTGTGTGTGTGTGCATGCATTGTTGAATAAAAGCCATATACATTCCTTATATTATCTGGTTCTTTATTCTACATTATATCCTTTTCTAGGGTTTCTGGTAAACTACTATTCTGTATTAAGTTGCTACTTCTCATGAGGAAATGTCTTTTCTTTTCCAAAATAGATGTAATATAGTCATACAAAGGTTTATTCCCAAGACCTTTAGCAATATCCAATAAATATGTCCAAGTAAGAACATGTATTATTTTTCTTATCATCAAACTCAAGGACAATATCACTGGGGCAACTTTACAGTGCTCTATAAAATTAAATGCTATGCTCTTTCATTGCAGTTACCTAGAAACACATTGTGTTTTACAATGCTTTCCACAGCAAATTTGTAGATGTTGAATTGAGCCAAATAGAAGATTTTCTTTATGAACACAGTGTAAACTACTTTTAAAAACATACCAAGATGTACTAGTATAATTGTTTCTGAGTTCAATAGAAAAAATATACCTCCTAATTAGTCATATTTGCTAAAATACTAAAAATTGCCACATCTTATCTCAAATGATTTGGTTTCTAGATTACATAATTAATAATGTATAATCTATGGAAGTGTGAGTATTCCCTTAGTAATATGACAAGACATTTCAGTTTATTATTTCTCCTTATAATTTATCTTCAATTGTGAATGTGATTCTAGTGGCAAAAAGTTTATGAATAAAAAATAATCATTACTATATAATTTTGCTTTTGGGTGAGGAAATATTTGGCTCTGAAAAGAGTAAAAGAAAATAAATATGTTGTGGTAGGAAATGGATGACTAGAGTAAGCTATGTTACTCAAAACTGTGTTGTTTTTGTCATTCTAAATAATACAAAAATCCTATTCTTTCTTATTTATCATTTTTTTTGCCATGGGTCTAATTATATTATTTTATTATTAGCCCCTAAACTCTACAATTGGTTTATACTTTATATAAACTACCCTATTAACTAGTACCAAGATTTCTGGTATAAAAAGTAGTTTGTATGTGACCTTAACATAATTAGAGAATTATTTAGTTATATAATTTGGGTTCTTATTTAGTTAGAGGGATAATTAACTATATAATTAGAGATCTGGTTGGTTTTATTTCATTTGGTTAAGCAGGGATCCATATATCAAAGATGTAGGAAGCATAAAACATTCCTATGGCAAACATAATACTGCCTGAATTTTATGTTTGAAACTAGAGGCCCAGTGCATGAAAATTTATGTGCTGGGAGTGGGGGGTCCCTCAGCCCAACTTGCCTCCTCTCACAGTTTAGAAGCCCTCAGGGGCAGAAGGCGACCCAGCAATCAGGGGAAGGCAATGCCCCATGACACCTCTGCTGCTGCCACTGTCAACAGCACAAGCCTCCACCAGCTCTGGTTACCTGAGCCTTGGGCTGGCCCTGGGCAGTTGGGCAGCCACCATACAAGGCTTGCCTGAACCTCAGGCTGGCCCTGAGCAGCCAGAGGGCTGAGGTGACTGGGGGACTCCAGAAGCAGATGCACAGAGCAGCTGGGCCTGCCTGGGGGTGGGCCTGACCTTACCACACACCTGCTACCCCAGCAGGGCTGAGGGGACTAGATGTCTCAATCTTGTGGCTGTGGGTGCTGCCATCTTTGAGGGCAGGACAGTCAATTAACATATTTCCTCCTTATTGGCTGTGGGCTCTGCTATCTTTGCAATGATGTGAGGGTCAATTAGCATCCTCCCTCTTTATTAGATAGGATGATATGTGACAATTAATATTTGTTCTATATAAATTTTTAAATGACAGTTCAACAAATTCAACAGACAAAATAACCCCAAGCACCAAACTCAATTATATTATATAAGTAAGTCAGCTATCTTCTGGCTAGAGTCTTCTGCTCCCTTGAAATCATTTAAAAGTCTCAAACAAATTTCCAAACATGATCTTCAGAAACCTGCATCCTGTCTCTGACATTGTGGGAACTGATTAGAGCATCTGAGATTTTTATTCTCTTCTGTTGGGCTAATGCTTTTGCACATGCATTTTACTCCATACAGCATGTTTCAGGAAAAATATCCTACAAAAATCATTTGTAACTGAGCTTTCTCCACCCAATGGTTGGGAAGCATATTATTCTGGGGTGCTGGAGTTGGGAGAGGAGAGGCTGCACATTGAATAAGCAAAAAATAGAAAGTAGATAATTTCTACTAGATATTTCCCTATAGTTATGTCTGCCACATAACATCACTCTGGTTCTTCTGACTCTGTTGTTATTCTTTCTTTGTCTTCATATACTTCTATCCTAAGCACAAGTCTAATGTCTTTCTTCATCTTTTACCGAAAAGTTTAGTCACAATTCATTTTATTTATGATAATAAAGTCCATAGAACTAAACCACTATAGAAAGTAGCTTAGCAGGATGATTACCCAGAGAAACTTCTTTTTAAGTTTTTGTTTTTGCCTTATTTCATCTGACTTTTGTAAATGAGATGTTATGTGAATGCAGCAGAAGTGGTTCACTTGTTAATAGCTGAGGGCTTGACATTCCCTAGTTCGGCGTCCAGTGAGTTTCTTGAGGTTGGTGGTCAACTAAGCTCCTCACAGAGTGATGGCTTCTTCAGATACCAAGTTCACCTTATAATGGAGCTATCTCTGTAAAAGCAAAGGAGTATTTTTGTAAGAAAGTAATTCACAGGCCTCCTCCTCCTCCTTTTTGTTTAAGAAATGACAAGTATATTCCTAGCCTTTTTAGTATTAGCAAAACCCTACAAATATTAAGTAATTTATTGCTGGATTTTTAGTGTTGTGCCCTCATAATAAAGAGATGTTAATTATATAATATGTTTTAAATTAGAATATATGTTATCAAGTCAGGTAATATCTTCTTGTCTTGGATTTTTCCAGAAATAATATCTGTAATATGCCCTATTTCCAGAGAAGAGTCATTGATCTAGAACATCTAAATGGTTGTCTATTTAGAAGTACAAAGAACCCAAAAATAATTAGAAAAATTTCATGCTTTTGCAAGCTAACAGGGCCAATGCAGAATTAAAGAATTTTTATTTAAAATTAACCCAATTTTGTTTAGATTTTTCTTTCTTTTTCACACTTAGTTTATCCACTTTCTTTGAAGACACATGCACATTTATAAAAAAGAATACTGAAAATATTTATTTTTAAAATATGATCTGACTCTACTTCCTTTTCTGGTGATGCCTGTTTTTCTTTCATATGTGGGCTATTTCTTTGTCTGCCCATGGTCTCTCTTCTCCAGGTGTCTTGTTATGTAGTTCTCTCTCTCTTGCATTGATTTAAAAGCATAAAATACAACACAACCAGCTACAATGCAGGTGGTGTGTCTTGATCACTTTATTCTTTTGTGATTACACAAGAGTCAATTTGTGAGTCAGCTCCAGGGTGGCAATGTTTCGGGATTGACCTCTGAAACCATAGGTCCTCTCTAGCCTGTGCTTAGATCCTGTATTCCCTGTGGCACTTAATACCAGTTTGTGGGAGTGGGCTGGCCCAGAGCTTGTTCTATGAAG
>PVJN01046593.1:0-16380 GCA_004026805.1 Lasiurus borealis
AATTTTAGCAAAAATAAGACAGTTGAAGAACATTTTAACCTGCTTTGTTCCTCTTCTTTCCTCCAGACATCCACGCTTGCTTCAAAACCCAACAGACTATAATCATAGGAATAAAAAGAACCCTGGCAGCACTTGGACCTGGAGATCTTTTTAAGCCTACCCTCCAAAAACTGTCATTATTTGATTTGTCTGGTGGTTTCCTGGAAGAATCAACTCACGAAATTGTCTTTCCTTAATCTGATACATAGTTTTCCCCGTGGAAATAGCTTTTCCTCTGGAGGCGTTATTAAAAAGAAAATCAGAGGCAATTAAACATTCCAACTTCCTGAGATAGTGGAAAACAACTGAGGTAAAGAATAGCCTAAGAAAAGAATTTATAAGAAAATATAGGGATCAAATGTCCATATTTGCAAAGCTTCAGCATGTTCCTAAAAATATAAATGTCCATGCTCATGTAAGGTGCTCTGCACTAGCACAGGCCTATGTATGTGCTCAGGAAATATCTGAGAAGGCCTTAAGTTCCCACCTCTGGCTAACTTTGAGTTTCTGCATAAGATGTTGATTTGCAAACTACTTCGTTGAACATTGAGGCTGTGCTCCTAATGCACACACAAAGCCCTTCAGCAAGGACTTGATGAGTTATTAGCTCCACTCATCTAAAGATATAGTTTTCCATCCTACCAGGTTTGGCTCAGTGGATACAGTGTCAGTATGTAGACTGAAGGGTCCCAGGTTCAATTGCATTCAAGGGCACATGCCTAGGCTGTCGGCTTGATCCTCAGTATGGGGCATGCAAGAGGGCGGATCGATGATTTTCTCTTATTATTGATGTTTCTATCCCTCTCTCCCTCTCTGAAATAAATGAAATATATTTTTAAAAGCAATTGATAAAGATACATTTTTCCAAAAAACTTCTGACTGCTAAGCTAACTGAATAAAGACCTCAGTGGGCACACATGACGAATACGCAGACTTTACAAAACAAAATTAATGAAAATCACTAAAGACCCAGTAACAACCACCAGTACCACCCAACAACAAAACAAAACAAAACCCCCCAAAAGTGATAATGATAAAACCTTAAGGAGAATCTGTTTTCCCAAGCTATTAAATTGCAATGTTTCTGACTGATCCAAAAAGTGACAGTATGGATTTTTAACAAATTGAGTCATACACAGAAGCTATATTCAATGATATTTAATCAAGTAAATCTCTTCCTTTACTCTTATTATTCTTGTTGCTATAGTAAAAATAATGTTATTGTTTTAAGTTTTCAATTTTCTACACATGACCTCAATGCTAAACCTAATAAAATTTTGAGAATATAAGTCATGGCTTCTTCCTCCAAAGTGTAGGGATGATTGAATACTAAAAAAAAAAAAAAAAAAAAAAAAAAAAAAAAAAAAAAAAAAAAAAAAAAAAAAAAAAAAAAAAAAAAAAAAAAAAAAAAAAAAAAAAAAAAAAAAAAAAAAAAAAAAAAAAAAGCAAAGTGGTTCTACAACTTAAATGTGTGAAGAGAATGTGTTCCGGGACTATGGGTACACAACTTACTTTAAAAAATCTTCAGTATATGTATGATAAGCTATTGTGATTAAATAATAAAATATCACCACAGTAACAATAAATATTAGCCACACAAGGCTCAGCCATGAAGCTAATACTTAAGAATATTGAAAAAAATGTTGAATTTAACAGCTTAATACCTATGCATTCTATTTGCTTTATGCAGGTCTTTTCAATCTCTGTACAGAAAAAAATGGTTAGGGTAATGTGGGTATAACATGAATAGGGCTCATTGAGAATTTTTTCACTTGTGAACTTTTCTCCAAGCAACTGGGTCATTCTATACTGATAATGCTTTCTTCCCATAAAGCTATGTTAACCTGTGAGTATTATTTGAAGCCATCATTTTACTTTAAAAATATATGGAAAAAAATGCTCTTTTATCATTTTTATTTGAAGAGAACAGTCCAAACTATCACACAGAATTCTAAAATATGGAATAGTGGTACATTTTTCTATTTTTAGATTTAATAGTGCAGCTGAATGCCAACTATTCACATATTTTTAATGATATTTGGAAGATAGAATAACCCATGAAATTTAGAAGTTTACTTCTGGAGCCAAACATTATGGTTGGATATTGCAGTAATTAGTTCAACTACAGTTAGTCCTTTACAGAAATTTATGTAAATGTTCCGATAGGTACTGATATGATTATGCATGTCTGAGAGAGGGAAAATGAACTAATAACCAGGAACGTATTATGATCTATATAAGAGTACATTGTGAACAAATTGTGATTGTGTAGTGATGTATCTGTATAATATAATGTACTCACATGATTAAAAGACTTAGCCTAAGGAAATAGATGAAGTAAGTTATCAACATTCATGGAATAGTGATGCTCACTGGTTCCAATAGTATTTGAGAAAAAAACATGGAATTAAATTACAAAGGAAGAAGAGAAAATTTAAAAGTGTGTACTAATGTAAACCAAATCTTAGATCTTAAATTTAGAAATATATAAAAATGTTCAATAGATTGTTTGGCTATAGTGGCAGGCCCTTATATTTTGTTAGTATTAAGATAAAGTTGGAGGTCAGTGTTTTGTTGATGATTTTTTAAAATAAATTTTTATTGATTTCAGAGAGGAAGGAGAGGAAGAGAGAGAAAAATCAATAATGAGAGAGAATCATTGATCATCTGCCTTCTGCATGCCCTCTACTGGGGATAGAGCCTTCAACCAGGGTATGTGCTCTTGACCAGAATCAAACTTGGGATCCTTCAATCTACAGATGACTTTTTTTAAAAATCTGTGTTCATCAGAGTGAAGTCATAGATCAAATTGACACCATGGTAAAAAATAAAAAAGTTTCAGCTTAAGCATCTGAAAGTAGCCATTATGATAAAATATTGAATGAGGCTAGGTCATTGCTTCAAAGGCAAAGTCTATACTTCTTATATACTTAGGAAGTTCATGTTTATTTACCAATTTTAAATGTATTACCTTTAAAATTTAAGGATTTTTTTTCAGAGAGGAAACCATACTTGATAAGAGAAGTACACCAATAACCAAGATTATTAATATAATAGAATTTCCCTATTGAACAAAGAGCTATTATTTTTCCTTTTATCCCAAATCACAGTATTTTATTATTTCAGTAAAATCTAAAAGTAGGTATGTAGGATCAGGGCTGCACATTACACATTAAAGAATAATTATAAATTGTTTTGGTGATTAAAATTACACAGAACCAAAGAAGAAAAATTTAATTTTAAAAATTGTACCATTTTTGGCTCTGAAATATCCAACTGATCTATGAATATAGATAATATTAATAGAATTATTATCACCTTACTTTTCATTTCACACTGATTTAAAATATTTTTATGTTTCTTGACTATTAAAGAATAACAAAATTGGGCTCACATTTCAGACATTATGGTGTCACTATACTTCTCAAAACACAGTAAATCATGTTTATTTAAAGCAGTCGCATTAATAAGTTTTCATATCCTTCATATACTGTCCTATACAGATTATTCAGTAATTCACAATTCTTCTCTAAGGAGAAAAAGATAAGGAAGATAATATGAGAGTAAGTACATGACCTATAATTAATAGTATTTAGGAATATTGGCAGTATTTAGACATAGTAAGAAGTGAAATTACTTTGTAGTAGTTTCCAGTACCCCAAATCTCCAGTTTACCAAGACCTTGTCTATGCTTGGTTAAGAAAATATGCTACTAAGTCTGCCTTTAACAGTTAAGCAGTCAGAGACCTCCAAATTTATATATATATATTTTTCTTGTAAGAACACTTAACATGAAATATATATTCTTCACAAATTTTTAAGTTAACAACTCCCCATTTCTCCCACAAACCAGCCCCTGGCAAACAACATTCTATTCTTCATTTCTATGAATTTGAATATTTTATATACCGCCTATAAGTGGAATCCTGCAGATTTGTTCTTTTATGACTGGCTTATTGATGTCATTTAGACTTATCAATGTTTGGCACAAATGAAATGATTTCCTTGTTTTTTTAAGGCTGAATAATATTCTATTGTGTGTACATACATTTTTCAACTATTTGTCCATCCATGGACATTTGGTTGTTTGTACCTATTGGCCATTGTAAAATATTCCACAGTAAATATACATCTCTTCAAAATTCTAATTCTGATTTTGGAGTGATTGTTGGACCATATATTAGTTCAATTTTTAATATTTTGAGGACTTGTTTTCCATTGAGGCTGCACCATTTTACACTGCTAACAGTGAACAAGGGTTCCAATTCCTCCTTATTTTTGTCAACATTTGTAATATATTTGTACATATATATTATATATTATATATCCAAACAAGTTTTAGATGATATCTCATTTTGATTTTAAATTGCAATTTGCTGATAATTAGTGATGTTGAGCATCTTTTCATATCTGTTAGCCATTTACAGGCCTGCCTTGGAGAAATATCTATTCAGAATATTGCCTATTTTTTAATTAATTTATTGGATTGGTATTAACTTGAAAGATGTCCTTATATTTTGAATTTTAATCTTTTAGTAGATATATGCTTTGAAAATATTTTTTCAGTTCATAGATTGCCTTTCCAACCTTTTGATTATTTTCTTTGCCATGCAGAAACTTTTTAGTTTTGTATGTATCATTTGTCTATTTTTGCTTTTGTTGCCTGTGCTTTTGAAGTCATAGCCAATAAATAATTTCCAATATAACTGTCATAAGACTTTATCCTGTTTTATTCTAGTACTTTTACAGTTTCAAGTCTTACATTTAAGTCTTTAATTCATTTTGGTTTGATTTTTTTCTTGTCCTGTAAAGTAATGGACACATTTAATTTTTGTATAAGTAATCCAGATTTCCCAATATGATTTGTTTAAGCAACTAACTTTACCCCATTGTGCAATTCTTGGCACCATTGTTGAGGATTAGTTAACCATATATGCCTGGGTATATTTTTGGATTGTTTATCCCATTCCATTGGTCCATTTGTCTGTTTTTATGTCAGTAGCATACTGTTTTAACTATTGTAGCTTTATAATATAGTTTGAAATCAGGAAGTATGATGCCTTAGATATTGTTCTCTCTTCATAAGATTGCTTTGGCTATTCACAGTGGGATATATATATATTGTGTGTATGTGTGTGTGTGGTTCCATATAAATTTTAGGATAGATTTTTTTTTCTACTTTTGTGAGAAATGCCTTTAAATTTTGCTAGGTATTACATTGAATTTGGAGATGTTTATGGATAGTATAGGAATTTTAACATCATGTCTTCTAATCCATGAAGAGACAAGTCTTTATAATCATTTATGCCTTTTTCGTTTTTCTTCAATGTTATTTTCAGTGTGCCATTCTTTCTGCCCCCAGGTTAAGTTTATTTCTGAGTATTTTATTGTTTTGATGTTTTTATAATTATAATTATTTTCTTAATTTTCTTTATGAACCCTTCATTTTTAGTGTATGGAAACACAATTTCTTTTTGTGTGTTGATTTTGTATCCTACAACTTAAGTAAATTTACTAATCTCAGCATTTTTTTTTTTTTTTTTTTAGTATGTGAAGTCTTTAAGGTTTTCTAGATGGAAGATTGACATTTGCAAAGAGAAATATTTTTACTTCTGATTTTCCAATTTGGATAACCTGACCTTTTTCTTTTTTCTTACCTAATTGCTCTATGTAAAACAATACTATGTTGAATGAAATAGTAGTGGAAAAGCTTTCAATTTTTCACCATTGAGTATAATATAGCTGTAGGCTTTTATTACTTAGTCTTTATTGTGTTGAAGTAAGCCCTTCTGCATAGGTTTTTTTTTTTTTTTTTTTTTACTTTTTTAGAATATTTTTAAATAGTTTGAGGAGCATAGGTATTATTTCTTTTGTGAATGTTTGGTCAAATTTGACTCTGAAGCTATCTTGTTAGCTGGGAGTTTTTCAGTTACTCTATTAGGTGTTACTAGTCTATTTAGGTTTGGAAAATGGTATGTTTCTAGGAATTTGTCCATTTCACCCTGTTTTTCCAATTTGCTGGCATATAGTATTTTCTTATAATCCTTTGTATTTCTGTGGACTCAGTGTATTCTCTCTCTTTTTCTTGATGAGTCTGATTAAAAGCTCATCAATCTTGTTTATGTTTTTAAAGAACCAGCTCTTGATTTCATTGCTTTTTTTTTGGTCTCTGTATCATTTATTTCTACTCTGATCTTTATGATCTTTATTATTTTCTTCCCTCTTCTTACACTGGGCTTTCTTTGTTGTTCTTTTTCTAGTTTTTTTTTTGTTGTTGTTGTTTTTTGTTTTAGATGTGGGGTTAAATTGTTCATTGGAGATATTTCTTGCTTCTCATGGTAAGCCTATAATGCTACTAACTTCCCTCTCAGGACTGCTTTTGCTGTGCCCCATAGATTTGGGCTTATTGTGTTCTCATTTTCATTTGTTTCAAGATATCTTTTTATTTCTTATTTGATCTCATTGGTAATCCATTCATTGTTTAGTAACATGTTATTTAGCTTCCATTTGTTTGTGTATTTTTCCATTTATTTTCTTATGACTGATTTCTAGTTTTATACCATTATGGTCATAGGTGCTTGATATGATTTCAGTCTTCTTTAACAGAACCTATTGTTAGCTTGTGTCAAGAAATTCTACCTGATCCAACCTTATGTTGCTTTTATTATTGCCCAACATTCTTAGTATCTATTCCTGAACATCTTCCCTGGATTTCTGTCTACATAAATTAAAAATGAAAGTACTTCTTTTGGAGTGTACTGCACTGCCTTATGGGTCACCTTTAGAGATCTACTGGGACCTTACTTGCAGAGGCCTGAAAGGAGTTGAGTTTACTTTAAATTTTAGAGTATGGAAGTGTGTCCTGAGGAGAATCAGCATTGTCTTGCATATTCACTCCCTTAAGGAGGCCATTACAGTTTTCTTATAGCAATGCCATGTTAATCCTAATGATTTGAGGTGAAAAGGCTGATACACTGTGTAGGAAGAGGCCTATTTCACTTGGGGTGGAAATGCTAATGCCACTGAGAGGGGAGATGACACTTTTGCTATAGTTGAGGCCACTTCTCCTGGGGGTGAGAAAGAAAATTTCACTGGGATGGGAGAGATTTCTACTACTGGTAAAGAAGTGTCATCAGAGTTTAGGGGTTTAGTATCCTCAGCATCAACAGTGTTTTCCCACTTGTTTCTATTTCAACTGAGTAGATTTCACTCTTTCCTAAACAATGTCTTTAATTTAATGGTAGATAACATGTGAGACTAAAAATTCGAATTGTGTTGTAATTCAGACACTTGAGGTCTGGGGTTCTGGGTTTGATTTTCAGCAATTTCAGTCCCACATACTCAAGAGTAAAAGGTCCTTCAGCTCGGTCAGCTTGGCTCAGTGGTTGAGTGTCAACCTATGAACCAGGAGGTAAGGATTTGATTCCTGGTCAGGGAACATGACAGGACTATGGCCTCGATACCCAGTGTGGAAGGCAACTGATCAATTATTGTCTCTTATCATTAATATTTTCATGTCTCTTTCTTCTCCTTTCATCTCTGAAATCAATAAAAATGGATTTTTTTTAAAGTGTCCTTTAGAGCACACTTGGAAGGTCTTAGGTCATTTATATGGTGTGTGAGCTGGGAAGTTCAATCTGAGAACAACATACCAATGCCATTATATTCAATAGTTTTCAAAAAAACATTCAAAAATATTTTGTACAGAATCATCTGGCTCCTTTCTTTTTACAATTTTTTTTTTATTTTTTCTATTTTTAGAATACATATTTTTATTTGTGATTGACCTTGAGCCATTCTTTCTTTAGACACTTCTTTGATCTTTATTTAGACCCATTCTCCTCTCTCTTGCATTGTCCCCACTTCTACTCTCAAAATAAAATAGAAAACCATCTTCCTGGAGAAATGCAGATTTCTACTTGTTAATAAGCTTAAACTTCACTTTGAACATGAAAAGAGAATTATACACAACAGTGTGACATTAATAGGTTGGATGGTATCTTTTAAAAATGCTGTGTTTCTTATGATAAAATCTTAGCCCCTAGTATTTTAAAATGTGACCTTATTTAGGTGCAGGGTTCTTGAAGAGGTAATTAGTTAAGATGAGTTCATTAGGGTAGATCCTAATCTACTAAAATTGGTGTCCCATTGTGGGAACCTCTTTCCACGTCCCACGTGGTTCAGGGTTCCCGGGTCAGGGTTCGGGTTCTGAAGGAGGCTGCACACAAATGAAATGAGAGACTAGAAAACATTAATTTGGCAATATTGGGGGGCCAGGCGGGAGCCTTCCTCTAGTGGGAAGGACTGCCATTTTGCTCTGGCCTTTTTCTCCCTTTTATTAAGGCTTTGGGACACACCCCTAGCCTTTAGGCAGGAAATAACAGAAATTAACATGATACAAACAGATAGTTTCAACTAAACAATGAATAATCAGCTCTGACCTTTCAGAGCAATTAAGGTTTGCCAGCCTTCTGGCCTTCCGTTTACATCCACCTAGTGAGAACAATTATATCCACCTAGTGAGAACAATATTTGGTCTCTGACATCTCCCCCATTTTCTTTCCTCTAAAAAATCTTGCACCTACAGACTAGAAATAAATATTAAGAACAAAAAATAAGACAAGCAACAATGGTCTTTTTACAAATTTTTTATTAGGAGTATCAAATATCTGTCTAATGCAGATATTTTGTGTATCTTTACAATCAATTCACAGCATTCACTCTCAACACTCCCTTTATTACTGGAAATAGGGACATTAACATCTTCCAAGCATATTAGAGAGACAATCCCAGAAACCCTAGTATTAACTTAGAAAATTCAAGTTTAAAATTCTGTTTTTCTAGGTTCTCTCTTGGAACCAAAGTCTGTATTAGACAGGGTTCTCCAATGATATAAAAACCAACAAAATAGACATATGCATAAACATGAATAAAGATATACAGATAAAATGAGATTTAGTATAAGGAATTTACTTGCATGATTATGGAGAATGAGAAGTCCCATGACCTACCTGGCATCTGCATGCTGGAGACCCAAGAATACCAGTGATTTAATTTAGTCTGAGTCTGAAAACCTGAGAACAAGGAAAGGAAATTATGTAAATTCCAGTGCAAGAACAAAAGTACACATGATGACATGTCCCAGCTGAAACAGTGAGTGAGAAAAATGGGAAAAATTCCTCTTTGCCTTTTTGCCTATTTAGGCCTTCTATTGATTGATGATGCCCTCTCATATTATAGTGCAACCTACTTTACTAAGTCCACTAAATCAAATGTTTATCTCATCTAGAAATACTCTCACAGACATAAGAAAATGAAAACACAAACCAAAAATGGGATAAAATTTTGCAGTTCTATATTTGATGAGGTAATTGTATCTAGAACATATAAAGAATTTTTACAACTCAATATTAAAGGGAAATGAACAAAGGATCTGAATAAATATTTCCCTAAAGAATATATACAAATAGACAATAAGCACACTAATAGATGCTCAACATAATTATCCATGAGGGAAATTCAAAGCAAAACACAAAGAGCTAGAAACTAGCTCATGCCTACTAGGATAGATATAATTAAAAGACAGATAATAAATATTGCTAAGAATATGGAGAATTGCTGGCAGAAATGTAAGTAATGCAGCCACTTTGAGGCAAGAGTATACGGAAGTTCCTCAAAACATTACACAGCAATCTATATGACCCAGCAATTCTGTTTTTAGGTACATACCCAAAAGAAATTAAAACATAAAGCCACAAAAACTTATACATGAAAGTCTATTGCAGCATTATTCATAATAGCCAAAAGGGAGAAAGAACATAAATGTCTATCAATTGATGAATGGTTAAAAAAATTGATGTGTATCAATACAATGATAGCCATTAAAAACAACAAATTACTGAAACGAGCTAAGACATGAATCAACCTTGAACATATTTTGCTAAAGTAAAAAGTCAGTCACAAAGGATCACGTATTACATGGTTTTATTTTTATAAATGTTCAAAATAGGCAACTATATAGATTGGTATTTTTCTAGGGCTTGGGAGAATAGGGGATTGGGGTTGAAAGCTTAGGTTTGTTTGGTTTCTTCTAATGGGTGATAAAAATGTTCAAAATCAATTGTGGTGATAGCTGCTTAACTTCTGGAATGTACTAAAATCCATTGAATTTTATGCTTTATAAGGGTGAATTTTAAATGTGAATTATATCTCAAAAGTTGTTTTAAAAAATTTGTCCTCTGTAACAATTTCTTATGGTTCTTGCCTTCATTTTCTTATCTTAACAGTGCTTCTTACCTTATCTAGTAAAAATCATTGGGTAGAAGCCAAATTTATGAGAGTGAACCAGACTGGAGAATAAAGATTTGACAGCTCTCTGAGTAGTGTGGATATTCACATTAACTTCCATGGAGCAGAACACAATACTCACTTTTTATAAAGTCTACATCTGGATCATTCTGTTACCAGTCAAGTGTCTTGTTTCTTGACCCCAATCTATGAATAGAATTCAACTACATCTGCATGTTTTCACATCTAATCATGTACCTTTTAGACTGTGTGTCTGTTTTCCTTTCTGTAATTACTCAGCATATTGTCTTTCCTGAAGAATTATCTATGAAGCATACTTTTTATTGCATTCTAATGATATTCACTAGGTATGCATTCTAAATTTATCCTGAAGTGACATACAACATTCCAGTAAATCAAATATAATAAAAACCCTAATATGCAAATTGTCAAATGGCAGAAAGAGTGGCCACTATGATGCAAACTGACCACCAGGGGGTAGATGGTCAATGCAGGTGCTGCCTCCTGGTGGTCAGTACACTCCCATAAGGGGAGCACCACTCAGCCAGAAGCCAGGCTCATGGCTAGTGAGCTCAGCATCGGTTGTGGGAGCCTCTCCTGCTTCAACGGCAGGCAGGTGGTAAGGAGAGAGGGATCCTGGACTGCGAGAGCCCTGGACTGCGAAAGGGATGTCTGACTACTGGCAAGCAGACGTCCCCTGAGGGGTCCTGGACTGGGAGAGGGCACAAGCCAGGCTGAGGGACTCCTCCCTCCCAGTACATGAATTTTGTGCACCAGGACTCTAGTTAGAACATAAAAGGATCCCAGCACACTTCATTATTTTTAAAGCAAAACTTGTAGGTCCAGCTAATTTTTCAAGAAATTGCTTTTAAATATATACATATGAAGTATATCAAAACCTATATTTCTATGTCTGTTATAGATCCATAGGATATTCATGAGAAGTAGATTTCTTTTTGCCTGATTCTCAGAAATAAAAATTAAATTGGAAGTAATTTATCAATGACTATCAAAATGTTAACTCTAATGACATTCTTTAACCAATACCACATTGATGGCCTCTTAATTTATTTCCTATGGAGAATTTTCCCTACTACCAAATTATATTTACCACCTGGAGTTCTCTACAGATATAACAGATAAAACATCAGAGCCAAACCTTAGTTTAACCCAAAACTTTAATTCATGAAAATGTTAAATAAATGCTGCCAGGCAAAAGCAAAGATTAATAAAACTTCTGTTTTATTTGAACATAAAAGATAAAACAGTAACTTCTAATTTTTAAAATATATTTCATTGATTTTTTACAGGGTGAAAGGGAGAGGGATAGAGAGTTCGAAACATCGATGAAAGACATCGATCAGCTGCCTCCTGCACACCCCCTACAGGGGAATGTGCCTGCAACCAAGGTACATGCCCTTGACCAGAATCGAACCCAGGACCTTTCAGTCCACAGGCCAAAGCTCTATCCACTGAGCCAAAACAGTTTTGGTGAGTAACTTCTATTTTTAAAGTATTCTGTAAAACTAAAGGACACCAAGAATTCATATGATAAGATATTTAATGGTATAGTCATCAAAGTAGTCAAAATAGAATAGTCAAGAAACATAAAACCCATATAAAACTTCTGGCTGAAACGTGTTTGGCTCAGTGAATAGAGCGTCGGCCTGCAGACTGAAGGGTACCGGGTTCGATTCCGGTCAAGGGCATGTACCTTGGTTGCGGGCACATCTCCAGTAGGGGGCATGCAGGAGGCAGCTTACCGATGTCTCTCTCATTGATGTTTCTAACTCTCTATCCTTCCCCCTTCCTCTCTGTAAAATATCAATAAAATATACTAAAAAAACAACAACTTCTGGCTTCTGTTCATGGTTATTGTTCATAAGCAGTAAGTTTATTCTTATACTGAGAGATGAACAGGAGTGGGGTGGGGGGAACAATAGGGGATAAAGACACATATGTAATACCTTAATTAATAAAGGATAAAAGAATCAATGCAGCAATAATATATCAACTTTGAAGAGTATCATTCAAATCCAACTTTCTTAAAGAACTATCCATTTTCTGAATATCTCTTGCCTTGACAGCCAAAATTTCTTGACGTACTACATAATATGTTCACTAGTTACAATGTCATAAATGGTTTTAATTATGGAGTTACATGATGTCAATCAGCTAGGCACCCTATATACTGGCTGACCAGGTAATGTTGAGGCCCTTGAATAAAGAAAGGGAGGGATATAGAGAATGATTTAAGACATAATGGGAAACAATTTCTGACCAACACTTGCAAATACATTATAAAATATTTTAAGTTAAGGCTAGAATCTATGCAATAACACAATGGATTTCTTACTGTAAATTTATTGAATAGATATGTTTGAATTTTGTAAGGAAAATCTAATAAACAATAGGAACAAAAAAGAAAAAATGACTATTTTGTTTATACTGAATTTATTTAGGTTTCTGAAGTAGATACATGGGTCCATTATATTATGTAGAATTCTCCTAATGATAAGAAAGTGACCAGATATAATGCTTTTTTAAATACTGTGAAAGCAATTTAGATTTTCAGTTATATATGTGTATTCAGCCAGTATATATGGAACCCCTACATCAATAAAATGAACAAATCTGTTGTAAAATTTTATTTGCATCTACCTGTATAGTTTTGTATCTGAGGAATTTAACATGCTACTCATAATTATTTATTTTTCATTTTAATGAAATACTTATTTCAATGGAATTTTCTGGCAATTTACACTTTTCTCTATTTCTTTGATCAACAGAGATTCTTTTTTTTATAATATATTTTATTGATTTTCTACAGAGAGGAAGGGAGAGAGAAAGTCAGAAACATCGATGAGAGACATTGATCAGCCGCCTCCTGCACGCCCCACAATGGAGATGTGCCCGCAAGCAACGTACATGCCACCAACCGGAATTGAACCCGGGACCTTTCAGTCCGGAAGCCGACGCTCTATCCACTGAGCCAAACCAGTCTTGGCCAACAGAGATTCTTGAGGTAGTTTATTGGCTTTAACAAAATGATAAAAGAATGAACTGTGTGAAAATACATATGTGATTTATTTTATTAGTTTGAAAAATATTAACAGTAAATATATTTTAAATATGGATGTTATTTCTTTTTAAAGCACCCTTTAATTAGTTTTTATATATTAGCACAATTATAGAGCCATGTGACATTGCTAAGTGAAGTTCACAGGTCCTTAATACTAATAGGAACAATAACATTGCGAATAATATGGCATACTTTTTCCTCCTTTGTCTCTCATACCAACATTATATACTTTTTTCCTATAAAGAGAAATACTAGATGAGTTTTCTCCTTATTTCAGAGCTTTAAAAATAGCTATTTTTAAGCTGAAAACCAAAAACATATAACAAATCATAGTCCTTTATTTCTTTGTTTTTTATTTTTAATCTCATCCAAGGATATTTTTCCCATTGATTTTTAGAGAGGGTGGAATGGAGAGGGAGAGACAGAGAGAAACAACAATGTGAGAGAAACACATCCATTGGTTGCTTCCCCCATGTCCCTGACCAAGGCCAGGAACCTGCAACCTAGGTGCATAACCTTCACCAGAAACTAACCTGGGACCCTTCAATTTGCAGGTCAATGCTCTATGCACTGAGCATAACTGGCTAGGGCTCATGGTATTTAAAGCACGAGTATTCATGATATAATTGGCAAGTGTTGACATTGAACACACCTCCTGGTAACTTATTAAGGAACTCAAAGTCCACACATTGAAAGAACACTCACTTAAGTGTATAGTATTATCAGGCATTGGCATTAAAGTTTTATGTTACTAGAATTCTACAGGAAAAGGAATTGCCAGGATTTTGCCCCTTCATTACTGTCAAGTGAGAATATTTGGCAAGCCTGAGAGCCTTAGACTTCTACTGAAGTGAGAGGCAGGATGATAGTGGAAGGCAGTGTCAAAGAATGAAAATAAGGCCCAGCCAGCATGGCTCAGTGCGTAAGTGTTGACCTATGACCCAGGACGTCAAGGTTTGATTCCAGGTCAGGGTTCATGCCTGGATTGTGGGATCAATCCCCAGTGTAGGGAATGCAGGAGGCAGCTCATCATTGATTCTCTCATCCTTGATGTTTCTTTTTCTATCTCTCTCCCATCCTTTCTGATATCAATAAACATATTTTTTAAAAAATAATGAAAATAACATAACTTAGATCAAAACTGAATAAGAATTCAAAGGCCTAGATTTGGATGTAGCTCTACCAACTACTTATGCTGGGATTCTTATCAAGTGACTTAATTTTTGCTTCCTGTGTCATCCATAAAATGTGACTAATAATGCTATATTGCTTACACACATCACAATATAATAGAGAATATTATCTGAACATTTCATTTTATTAAGATTTTCTTCATCATCTAAAAATATTATGCCAATTAATATCATAATAATTATTAAATATAAATATTCACACAATTATTAATTTATTCATTTTTTACATTCAGAGAGTCAGTGATAAGTATTTATTGAGAGCCTGTGATGTGCCAGGTGCTATATTAGGTAATAGAGATCCAAAGATAAAAATGATGAATAAAAATACCTTGATTTTTAGGGAAGTTGTAATTTAATGGGGCATATAGGTAACTATATAAGCAATCATGAAAGAGTATAAGTGCCCTGTTGAATAAAGTACAAAGTGCATTGAAAATACTAAGTTGAGGCAATGGAGCTGTTTTTTTAGCTTGCTGGAGGAAGAATCCTCTCCACTTAACTCTGAATAGAGTAAATAAAGAAGACTGAGAACAACACATATAAAAGACCAGACAGAGGAAAATACATGACAGATTTTGTTTGTCTTGTTTTATTAATTAGCACTCCATGATTTTTTTCAATTTTTTTATTGATATATTACATTTCTCAGTAAAAGTATAGCCGACTTCATTTTCATCACTACCACCACTTTCATTTTTTTTTTGCTTTGTTTTTGCATTATTTGGGTTAATTTGCTCTCCTGCAACTCTCGTCAGCCTTGATAATATGGTCTTTACAAGGATGGACCATTTAATTTTACTTACCACCCCACTATCCTTAGCAGCTAGCTTTCTGCTTCATGTTTTTCTTTTTTTCTTTTTTTTTAAATATATTTTATTGATTTTTTACAGAGAGTTAGGGAGAGAGATAGAAAGTCAGAAACATTGATGAGAGACATCGATCAGCCGCCTCCTGCACGCCCCACAGTGGAGATGTGCCCGCAAGCAAGGTACATGCCCCCAGCCAGAATTGAACCTAGGACCTTTCAGTCTGAAAGCTGACGCTCTATCCACTGAGCCAAACCAGTCTTGGCTTCATGTTTTTCTTGATGCACTTTTTATTATTTTTTTGTATTAATGTGTTACATGTATACATATCTTCCCATTACTCTGCCCCCCTCCCAGGTATATCCTAACCCCCCATGTCTTATGTTCATTGGTTATGCTTATATGCATGCATACAAGCCCTTGGTTCATCTCTTATTTACCCCACCTCTCCTTAAACTTCCTGCTGTAATATGACAGTCTGTTTGATGCTTTACTGTCTCTGTGTCTATCTTTTTGTTCATCAGTTTATAATGTTCTTTATTATCCACAAATGAGTGAGATCATGTGATGTTTCTCCTTCATTGACTGGCTTATTTCACATAGCATAAGGCTCTACAGTTCCATCCAGGATGCTGCAAATGGTAAGAATTCCTTCTTTTTTATGGCAGCATAGAACTCCATTGTGTAGATGTACCATTGTTTTCTGATCCACTCATCTGCTGATGGGTACCTAGGCTGTCTCCAAATTGTAGGTATTGTAAATTGTGCTGCTATGAACATAGGAGTGCATAAATCCTTTCTGATTGGTGTTTCTAATTTCTCAGGATATATTCCTAAGAGTAGGATTGCTGGCTCAAATGGGAGTTCTATTTTTAGTTTTTTGAGGAAACTCCATACTGTTCTCCACAGTGGCTGCACCAGTCTGCATTCCCACCAGCAGTGCACAAGGGTT
>PVJN01046594.1:0-16370 GCA_004026805.1 Lasiurus borealis
AGAAGCATCACATGATCTCACTCATTGGTGGATAATAAAGAACATTATAAACTGATGTACAAAAGGATAGATACAGAGGCAGTAAAGCTTCAAACAGACTGTGAAATTACAGCAGGAAGATTAAAGTTAGGTGAGGTAGATAAGAGATCAATCAAAGGACTTGTATGCATGCATATAAGCATAACCAATGAACATAGACCCTGGGGGGGGGTGTTGGGGTATGCCTGGTCAGAGGGGGAGCATGGGAGACATGTATAGAAAAATTAATAAAAAAAAGAAACTAAAAAAAAGATTAAGGTTAGATGTATGGTTAGGGTTAGGGTTAGTTTTAGGGTTAGGGTCAAGGTTAGGGTTAGATTTAGGGTTAGGTGTAGGGTTAGGTTTAGAATTAGGGTTAGAGCTAGGGTTAGGATTAGGATTAGGGTTAGTGTTAGGGTTAGGGTTATAACTAGGTTTAGGGTTAGGGTTAGAGTCAGTTAGGTTTAGGGATAGGGTTAGGGTTAGTGTTAAGGTTAGGGTTAGAGCTAGGTTTAGGGTTACGGGTAAGTTTAGCGTTAGAGACAGGATTACGGTTAGGGGTAGAGCTATGGTTAGGTTTAGGGTTAGAGATAGGGTTAGGATTAGGTTTAGGGTTACGCTTAGAGGTAGGGTTAGGCTCATGGTTAGGGATAAGGTTAGAGGTAGGGTTAGGGTTAGAACTAGGGTTAGGGTTAGGGTTAGGGTTAGGGTTAGGGTGAGGGATAGAGCTAGGGTTAGTTTCAGGATTAGGTTTATTGTTAGTGTTTGGTTTAGGGTTAGGGTTATGGTTAGAGCTAGGGTTAGGGTTAGGGTTAGAGCTATGTTATCTTTTGGGTTAGGGTTCGGGTTATACCTAGGGTTAGGGTTACTGTTAGAGATTAGGTTAGGGTTAGAGGTAGGGTTAGGATTAGGGTTAGGGTGAGGGTTAGAGCTAGGGTTAGTTCTAATGTTAGGGTTAGGGTTAATTTAGGCTTAGTATTAGTGATAGGGTTAGGGTTCGGGTTAGGGTTAGATGTAGGGTTAGGTTTAGGTTTGCGTTTAGTGTTAGGGTTAGGGTTAAGGTTACAGTTAGAGGAAGTATTAGGGTTACAGTTAGGGTTAGAGCTAGGGTTAGGGTTTGGGTTAGGGTCTGGGTTAAAGGTAGGGTTAGGGTTAGTTTTAGGGTTAGAGCTAGGTTTAGGATTAGGGTTAAGGTTAGGGTTAGGTTTAGGTTTAGGTTTAGGATTAGGGTTAGGTTTAGGGGTAGGGTTAGGGCTAGGGTTATGGTTATGGTTAAGGTTATGGTTAGGGTTAGTGTTAGTGTTAGCGTTAGGTTTAGTGTTAGAGCTAGGGTTAGGGTTAGGGTGAGGATTAGAGCTAGGTTAGGTTTAGGATTAGGTTTAGTGTTAGGGGTAGGTTTAAGGTTAGGGTTATAGCTAGGGTTAGGGTTAGTGTTAGAGCTAGACTTAGGGTTAGGGTTAGGGTTAGGGTTAGAACTAGGGTAAAGGTTAAAGATAGTTTTAGGGTTAGGTTTAGGGTTTGAGCTAGGGTTCAGTTAGGGTTAGAGATAGGGTTATTGTTAGGGATATAGCTAGATTTAGGGTTATGGTTAAGATTAGGGTTAGAGATAGTGTTAGGTTTAGGTTAGGGTTAGAGCTGGTTTAGGGTTAGTTTTAGGTTTAGGATTAGGTTTAGAGTTAGGGTTAGAGGTAGTATTAGGGTTAGTGTTAAGGTTAGAGCTAGGTTTAGGGTTAGAGTTGGAGCTAGCCTTAGGTTTAGGGTCAGAGATAGGTCATGCTTTGGGTTATGGTTAGGTTTAACACTAGGTTTAGTTTTAGGATTAGGATTAGAGCTAAGGTTAGGTCTTCGTTTAGGGTTAGAGCTAGGGTTAGGGTTAAGGTGAGGATTAGAGCTCGGTTAGGTTTAGGATTAGGTTTACTATTAGGGGTAGGTTAAGGTTAGGGTTAGAGCTAGGGTTAGGTTTAGGGTTGGTGTTAGAGCTAGACTTAGGGTTAGGGTTAGGGTTAGAAATAGGTTTAAGGCTAAAGATTGGGTTAGGGTTAGGTTTAGGGTTTGAGCTAGGGTTAGAGGTAGGGTTAGTGATAGGCTTAGGGTTAGTTGTAGAATAGCGTTATGGTTAGAATTAGGATTACGTGTAGGGTTAGGTTTAGGGTTAGGGTTAGAGCTAGGGTTACGATTAGGATTAGGGTTAGGATTAGGGTTTGGGATGGAGCTAGGATTCGTTTTAGGATTAGGTTTAGGGTTAGTGTTTGGTTTAGGGTTATGTTTATGGTTAGAGTTAGGTTAGGGTGAGGTTTAGGGTTAGAACTAGGATTAGTGTTTGGGTTAGGGTTCGGATTAGACCTAGGGTTAGGGTTACTGTTAGAGTTAAGTTTATGGTTAGCGGTAAGGTTAGGATTAGTGTTAGGTTTAGGGTTAGAGCTAGGGTTAATTCTCGTGTTAGGGTTAGGTTAGGGTTAGGGTTAGTGTTAGTGATAGGGTTAGGGTTCGGGTTAGGGTTAGAGCTGGGGTTAGGTTTTGTGTTAGGGTTACATGTATGGTCAGGAATTGGGTTGGGGTTAGTGTTAGTGTTAGTGTTAGTGTTAGGTTAGGGTTACGGTTAGAGCTGGGGTTAGGGTTTGGGTTAGTGTTAGGATTAAAGCTAGGGTGAGGGTTAATTTTAGGGTTAGGTTTAGAATTAGGGTTAGAGATAAGGTTAGGGTTAGGTTAGGTTTAGGGCTAGATTTAGGTTTAGGTTTACGGTAAGAGATAGTGTTAAGGTTAGAGATAAGGTTAGGGTTAGGGTTAGGGTTAAGGTTAAGCCGGGTTTAGGGTCAGAGTTAGGGTTAGAGTTAGGTTTAGGGTTAGGTTTAGAGCTAGGGTTAAGTTTATGTTTAGAGTTAGGGTTAGGGTTACATCTAGGGTTAGAATTAGGAAAAGGTTTAGGATTAGGTTTAGATTTAGGGTTTGGGTTAGAGGTACTGTTAGGGTTAGGGTTAGGTTTAGAATTAAAGTTAGGTTTAGGGTTAGTGTTAGAGGTAGGGTTAGAGGTAGGGTTAGGTTAGGGTTAGAGCTAGGGTTAGGCTTAGGATTAGATTTAGGGTTAGGTTTAGGATTAGGGTTAGAGCCTGGGTTAGGGTTAGGGTTAGGTTTAGGGATAGGGTTAAGTTTAGGGTTAGTGTTTGGGTTAGCGATATGGTTAGGGTTACTGATAGAGCTAGAGCTAGTGTTAGGGTTAGGGTTAGGGTTAGGGTTAGGGTTATGGTTAGAGGTAGTGTTAGGTTTAGGTTAGGGTTAAAGCTGGTTTTAGGCTTAGGGTTATGGGTATAGCTAGTGTTAGTGTTAGGGTTATGGTTAAAGCTGGGTTTAGGTTTAGAGTTATACCTAGCGTTACGGTTAGGGTCAGAGATAGGGTTATTTTTAAGGTTAGAGTTTGGGCTAATGCTAGGTTTAGTGTTAGGGTTAGGGTTAGAGCTAAGTTTAGGTCTAGTGTTAGGGTTAAGGCTAGGGTTAGATTTAGTGATATTGTTAGAGTTTGTGTTAGGTTTAGAGATAGGTTTTGGGTTAGGGTTAAGGTTAAGGTTAGAGGTAGGTTTAGGGTTAGGGTTAGAGGTAGTGTTAAGGGTAGGGTTAGGTTAGGGTTAGAGATAGCGTTAGAGTTAGGCTTAGGGTTAGAGCTAGGGTTAAGTTTAGGTTTATGTTAAGGGTAAGGTTTAGGGTTAGGATTAGAGCAAGGGTTAGAGTTAGGGTTAATTTAGGGATTGGGTTAGAGGTAGAGATTGGGTTAGAGCTAGGCTTAGGGTTAGTGTTAGGTATAGGGTTACAGCTAGGGTTAGGGTTAGGGTTAGAGCTAGAATTAGGTTTAGAATTAGGTTTAGTGTTAGGGTTAGGTTTAGTGTTAGGGTGTCGAGCTAGGGTTAGGGTTAGGATTAGAGCTAGACTTAAGGTTATGGTTATGGTTAGAGCTAGACTTAGGTTTCAGGTTAGGGTTATGGTTAGAGCTAGGGTTAAGGTTAAAGATAGTGTTAGGATTACGTTTAGGGTTAGGGCTAGGTTTAGAGTTAGGGTTAGTGCTTGGGTTACGGTTAGTGTTAGGATTAAGGTTAATACTAGGTTTAGGGTAAGGCTTAGAATTAGACCTATAATTAGGTCTAGTGTTAGGGTTAGCGTTAGGGTTAGTGTTAGAGATAGGGTTAGGGTAAGGGTTATGGTTAAGGTTAGAGACAGGTTTAGGGTTTAGGTTTAGGGTTAGAGCTAGAGTTAGGATTTAATAGGGTTAGGGTTAGATTAGGGTTAGAACTAGGCTTAGAATTAGGGTTAGGGTAAGATTTAGGTTTAGGGTTAGGGTGAGAGCTATAGTTAGGGTTAGGGATTGGGTTAGGGTTAGTGTTAGGGTTAGGGTTAGAGCTAAGGTTAGATCTTGGGTTAGGTTAAGGTTAGGGTTAGATTTATAGATAGGGTTAGGGTTTCTGTTAGGTTTAGAGCTAGGTTTAGGGTTAGGGTTAAAGTTAAGGTTAGAGGTTGGTTTAGGGTTAGGTTTAGGGTAAAGTTTAGGGTTAGGTTTAGGGTTAGGGTTAGAGGTAGTGTTAAGGGTAGGATTAAGTTAGGGTTAGAGATAAGGTTAGAGTTAGGCTTAGGGTTAGAGCTAGGGTTAAGTTAGGTTTATGTTAAGGGTAAGGTTTAGGGTTAGGATTAGAGCTAGGGTTAGTTTTAGGGTTAATTTAAGGTTTTGGTTAGAGGTATGGTTTGGGTTAGAGCTAGGCTTAGGGTTAGTGTTAGGTATAGGGTTAGAGCTATGGTTAGGATTAGGGTTAGGGTTAGAGATAGGATTAGATTTAAATTAGGTTTAATGTTAGGGTTAGGTTTAGTATTAGGGTTAGAGCTAGGATTAGGGGTAGGATTAGAGCTAGACTTAGGGTTATGGTTATGGTTAGAGCTAGAATTAGGTTTTAGGTTAGGGTTAGAGCTAGGGTTAGGGTTAAAGATAGGGTTTGGATTAGGTTTAGGGTTAGGGCTAGTTTTAGAGTTAGGGTTAGTGCTTGGGTTAAGGTTAGTGTTAGGATTAGGGTTAATACTAGGGTTAGGGTGAGGTTTAGAGTTAGACCTATAATTAGGTCTAGTTTTAGGGTTAGCTTTAGGGTTAGTGTTAGAGATAGGGTTAGGATTAGGGTTATGGTTAAGGTTAAGGTTAGAGGTAGGGTTAGAGATAGGGTTACGGTTTTTCTTTAGGGTTAGAGCTAGAGTTCAGATTTGGGTTAGGGTTAGGGTTAGGGTTAGTTTAGGGATAGAACTAGGCTTAGAATTAGGGTTAGGGTTAAGTTTAGGGTTAGAGTTAGGTTTAGGGTTAGGGTTAGAGCTATAGTTAGGGTTAGGGATCGGGTTAGGGATAGTGTTAGGGTTAGGGTTAGGTTTAGAGATAGGGTTAGGGTTTGTGTTAGGTTTAGAGCTAGGGTTAGGGTTAGGGTTAAGTTTAAGGTTAGAGGTAGGGTTATGGTCAGGGATAGGATTAGGGTTATAGATAGGGTTAGAGTTAGGATTAATTTAGGGATAGATAAGGAGATACGGTTAGGTTTAGAGCTAGTGTTTGGGGTAGAGTTAGTTTTAGGGTTAGGTTAGAGGTTGGTTAGTGTTAGGTTTAGGGTTAGGGTTTGGTTTAGGGTTAAGTGTAGAACTTGTTTTAGGGTTAGGGTTGGAGCGAAGGTTAGGGTTACGGTTACGTTCAGGGTTAGAGTCAGGGTTAGGGTTAAGGGAAGATCTAGGGTTAGGGTTAGGGTAGGAATAGGGTAAGGATTTGAGAGAGGGCTATGGCTAGGCTATGGGCTATGTCTAGGGTAAGGGGTTGAGTTAAGGTTAGCTGTAGGGGTAGGGTTAGGGTTAGATAGGGTTTGGTTTAGGGGTAGAATTAGGTTTAGGGTTACGGTTAGAGCTAGGGTTAGGGTTTGGGTTAGAGCTAGGGTTAGGGTTAAGATTAGGGTTAGCGTTAGAGCTAGCATTAGGTTAGGGTTAGAGATAGGGTTGTGGTTATGGTTAGAGTTAGGGTTAATGCTTGTTTTAGGGTTAGCCTTAGGGTTTGAGCTAGGGTTAGGGATAGGTTTAGGTTTAGGGTTAGGATTTGGTTTAGGGTTAATGTTACCATTAGAGATATGGTTAGGGTTTAGGTTTATGGTTAGAGCTAGGTTAGGATTTGGTTTAGGTTTAGGGTTAGGGATAGAGTTAGGTTTAGGTTTAGGGTTAGAGCTAGGGTTAGGTTTAGGATTATGTTTAGGATTAGGGTTAGGTTTAGGTTTAGGTTTAGAAGTAGGGTTAGGATTAGGGTTAGGGTTGGGTTAGGGTTAGAGCTAGCGTTAGGGTTAGGATTAGGTTTAGGATTAGTTTTAGGGTTAGGGTTAGAGCTAGGGTTAGTGTTAGGGTTGAGGTTAGGGTTAGGGTTAGGGTTTGAGTTAGAGCTAGGTTTAGGGTTAGGGTTAGGTTTAGGGTTTGAGTTAGAGTTTGAGTTAGAGCTAGGGTTAGAGTTAGGTTTAGAGCTAGGGTTAGGTTTAGATTTAGGTTTAGTGTGAGGGTTAGGTTTAGAGCTATGGTTAGGATTAAGTTTGGGGTTAGGGTTAGCGCTAGGATTAGGGTTAGGTTTAGGTTTAAGGTTAGAGCTAGTGTTAGGGTTTTGGTTAGGGTTAGAGTTAGGATTAGAGCTATGGTTACGATTAGGGTTAGGATTAGAGCTAGGTTAGGTTTAGGATTAGCTTTAGTGTTGGGTTTAGGTTTAGGGTTAGATTTAGAGGTAGGTTTAATGTTAGAGTTAGTGTTAGAGCTAGACTAATGTTTAGGGTTAGAGCTAGCGTTAATGTTAAAGATAGGGTTAGGGTTAGGTTTAGGGTTTGAGCTAGGGTTAGAGTTAGGGTTAGAGCTAGGGTTACGGTTTGTTTTGGGATTAGGATTATGCTAGGTTTAGGGTAAGGGTTAGGGTTAGACCTAGGATTAGGTCTAGGGTTTGGGTTTCCATTAGCGTTAGGGTTAGAGATAGGGTTAGGGTTAGGGTTAGGTTTAGAGTTAGGGTTAGAGCTATAGTTAGGGTTAGTGAATAGTGTTAGAGTTAGGGTTATGGTTAGAGTAAGATTACGTTTAGGATTAGGATTAGGTTTAGGGTTAGGGTTTAACTAGGGTTAGGGTTAAAGATAGGGTGAGGGTTAGGTGTAGGGTTAGAGGTAGGGTTAGGGTTAGGGTTAGGGTTAGGTTGAGGTTTACGGTTAGAGGTAGTGTTAAGGATAGTGATAAGGTTAGGGTTAGGGTTAGGGTTAGGGTTAAGGTTAAAGCCTGGTTTAGGATTAGAGTTAGTGTTATAGTTAGCTTTAGGGTTAGGGTTAGAGCTAGGGTTAGGTTTAAGTTTAGGGTTAGGGTTAGAGCTAGGTTTAGGGTTCATGTTAGGTTTAAGTTTAGAGCTAGAGTTAGGGTTATGCTTAGAGTTAGAGTTAGGGTTAGGTTTAGGATTAGATTTAGGATTAGGGTTATGTTTACGGTTAGTGTTATAGGTAGGGTTTGGGTTAGAGTTAGGGTTAGGGTTAGGGTTAGAACTAGACTTAAGGTTAGGGTTAGGGTTAGAACTACGGTTAGGTTTAGGGTTAAGGTTAGGGTTAGGGTTTCATCTAGGGTTTGATCTAGTGTAAGGGTTAGTGTTAGACCTAGGATTAGGTCTAGGGTTAGGGTTATCATTAGGGTTAGGGTTAGAGATAGGGTTAGGGTTATGGTTATCGTTATGGTTAAGTTTAGAGATAACTTTAGGGTTAGTTTTAGAATTAGATTAATGTTTGGGTTTTTCTTAGGGTTAGAGATAGGGTTAGGGTTTTGGATATAGCTAGAGTTATTTTACGGTTACAATTAGGGTTAAAGGTAGTGTTATGTTAAGGTTAGATTAGATCTGGTTTTAGGGTTGGACTAAAGTTAGGGTTAGGGATAGAGCTAGGGTTAGTTTTAGGATTAGGTTTAGGGTTAGTGTTTGGTTTAGGGTTAGGGTTATGGTTAGAGCTAGGGTAAGAGTTAGGTTTAGAGTTAGAGCTACAGTTAGGTTTTGGGTTAGGGTTCAGGTTAGACCTAGGGTTAGGGTTACTCTTAGAGTTAAGGAAAGGTTTAGAAGTAGGGTTAGTATTAGGGTTAGGGTTAGAGCTATGGTTAGTTCTAGGGTTATGGTTAGGGTTAAGTTTAGGGTTAGTGTTAGTGATAGGGATAGGGTTCCAGTTAGGGTTAGATGTAGGGTTAGGATTAGGGTTGCGGTTAGTGTTTTGTTATTGTTAGTGTTAGGGTTATGGTTAGAGCAAGGATTAGGGTTAGGGTTAGTTTTAGACCTAAGATTAAGGTTTGGGTTAGAGTTAGGTTTAAAGCTAGGGTTAGGGTTAGTTTTAGGGTTAGAGCTAGGTTTAGGATTAGGGTTAAGGTTAGGGTTTAGTTTAGGTTTAGGGTTAGGTTTTGATTTAGGGTTAGAGGTAGGGTTAGGGTTAGGGTTAGGTTAGGGTTAGGTTTAGGGTTAGGGTTAGGTTTACGGTTATAGCTAGTGTTAAGGTTATGGATAAGGTTAGCGTTAGGGTTAGGTTTAAGGTTAAAGTCTGGTTTATGGTTAGAGTTAGGGTTAGAGTTAGGTTTAGGGTTAAGGTTAGAGCTAGGTTTAGGTTTAGGTTTAGGTTTAGGGTTAGGGTTAGAGCTAGGTTTAGGGTTTTTGTTAGGTTTAAGGTTAGAGCTAGGTTTAGGGTTAGGCTTAGGTTTAGAGCTAGGATTAAGTTTAGGATTAGGTTTAGTATTAGGGTTAGGTTTAAGGTTAGTGTTAGAGCTGGGGTTAGGGTTATGGTTAAGGTTAGGGTTTGGGTTAGAGGTAGGGTTTGTATTAGAGCTAGGTTTAGTTTAGCGTTAGGTTTAGGGTAATAGCTAGAGTTAGGTTTAGGGTGAGGATTAGAGCTAGGTTAGTTTTAGGATTATGTTTAGTGTTAGGGTTAGGTTTCGGGTTAGGGTTAGAGCTAGAGTTAGGGTTAGCGTTAGAGCTATATTCGCGTTAGGGTTAGTTTTAGGGTTAGAGCTAGGATTAGGTTTAAAGATAGGGTTAGGGTTAGGTTTTGGGTTTGAGCTTGGGTTAGAGTTAGTTTTAGCGCTAGGGTTACGGTTAGTGTTAGGATTAGGGTTATGTTAGGTTTAGGGTAAGGGTTAGGGTTAGACCTAGGATTAGGTCTAGGGTTAGGGTTATCATTAGGGTTAGAATTAGAGATAGTGTTAGGGTTAGCGTAATGATTAAGGTTAAAGTTAGAGATAAGTTTAGGGTTAGTGTTAGGTTTAGAATTAGGTTTAAGGTTTGGATTAGTGTTAGGGTTAGAGATATGGTTAGGTTTAGGGATATAGCCAGAGTTAGGGTTAGGGTTACAATTAGGGTTAGAGGTAATGTTAGGTTTAGGCTAGGGTTAGAGCTGGTCTTAGGGTTAGGGTTAGAGTTAGAGCTAGCGTTAGCTTTAGGGTCAGAAATATGGTCACGGTTTGGGTTATGGTTAGGGTTAATACTAGGTTTAGTGTTAAGGTTAGGGTTAGAGCCAAGGTTAGGTCTGCGGTTAGGGTTAGGGTTAGGGTTAGAGATAGGTTTAGGGTTAGGGTTATGGTTAAGATTAAGGTTAGAGGTAGGGTTAGGATTAGGATTAGTTTTAGGGTTAGGGTTTAGGTTAGGGTTAGTGTTTGAATTAGTGATAGGGTTAGGGTTAGGGGTAGAATAGGGTTAGGGTTAGAATTAGGGTTAGGTGTTGGGTTAGGTTTAGGGTTAGGGTTAGAGTTAGGGTTAGGATTAGGATTAGGTTTAGGGTTAGGGTTTGGTTTAGGGTTAGGGTTATGTTTAGAGCTAGGGTTAGGGTTAGGGTTAGGTTTAGAGCTATTTTTAGGGTTTGGATTAGGGTTCGCGTTAGAACTAGGATTAGAGTTACTTTTAGAGTTATGGTTAGGGTTAGATGTAGGGTTAGGATTAGGGTTAGTGTTAGGGTTAGAACTAGCGTTAGTTCTAGGGTTAGGGTTTGGATTAGGTTAGGGTTAGGGTTAGTGTTAGTGATAGTGTTAGTGATAGTGTTAGGGTTCGGGTTAGCATTAGAATAGGGTTAGATGTAGTGTTAGATGTTAGGGTTAGAACTAGGGTTAGTTCTAGTGTTAGGGTTAGGGTTGCGGTTAGTGTTAAGTTAGGGTTAGGGTTATGGTTAGAGCAAGATTTAGCGTTAGGTTTAGGGTTAGGGTTAGGGTCAGGGTGAGGGTTAGGTTTAGAATAGGGTTATGGTTCGGGTTAGAATTAGGGTTAGGTGTAGGGTTAGGTTTAGGTTTAGGGTTAGGGTTAGAGCTAGGGTTAGGATTAAGATTAGGGTTAGTGTTAGTGTTAGGGTTAGGGTTAGGATTAGGGTTTCGGTTAGTGTTAGTGGTAGTGTTAGGGTAAGGGTTATGGTTAGAGTAAGATTTAGGTTTAGGGTTAGGGTTAGGTTTAGGGTCAGGGTTAGGGTTAGGGTTAGAGGTAGGGTTAGAGTTAGGGTTATTGCTAGGGTTACGGTTATTGTTAGGATTAGGGTTAATGCTATGTTTAGGGTAAAGTTTAGTGTTATTCCTAGGATTAGGTCTAGGGTTAGGGTTAGCGTTAGGGTTAGGGTTAGAGATAGGGTTAGGGTTAGGGTTATGATTAAGGTTACGGTTAGAGGTAGGGTTAGGGTTAGGTTTAGGTTTAGAGTTAAGTGTTGGCTTAGTGTTAGGCTTAGAGGTATGGTTAGGTTTAGGGATAGAGCTAGGGTTAGTGTCAGGGGTAGGGTTACGGTTAGGGTTAGAGGTAGTGTTAGGTTTAGGTTAGGGCTAGATCTGGTTTTAGGGTTAGGGTTAGGGTTCGAGCTAGGTTTAGGGTTAGAGTTAGAGCTAGCGTTAGCTTTAGGGTCAGAGATATGGTTATGATTATGCTTGGGTTTAGGGTTATTACTGCGTTTAGTGTTAGGGTTAGGGTTAGAGCTAGGGTTAGGTTTACGGTTCAGTTTAGCGTTAGAGAAATGATTAGTGTTAGGGATACAGCTAGTTTTAGGTTTAGGGTTAGAGCTAGGGTTAAGGTTAGGTTTAGGGTTAGGCTTAGATGTAAGGTTAGGGTTAGGCTTACTGATAAGGTTAGAGCTAGGGTTAGGGTTTCGGTTAAGTTTAGCGTTAGAGACAGGGTTAGGGGTAGAGCTAGGGTTAGGTTTAGGGTTAGAGCTATGTTTAGGGTCAGGGTTAGGGTTAGGGTTAGGCTTAAAGCTAGGGTTAGTGTTAGGGTTACTGATAAGGTTAGAGCTAGCGTTGGCATTATCGTTTGGGTTAGATATAGGGTTAGAGTTATGATTAATTTAGGGATAGGTTTAGAGTTATGGTTAGGTTTAGAGGTAGGGTCAGAAATAGAATTAGGGTTAGGGTTAGATTAGAAGTAGGTTAGGGTTAGGGTTAGGGTTAGAGACATGGTTAGGGTTAAGGGTAGAACTTGCGATAGGTTTAGGGTTAGAGCTAGGTTTAGGATTACCGTTAAGGTCAGGGTTAGAGTGATGGTTAGGGTTAGGGGAAGTGCTAGGGTTAGGTTTAGTGTAGGATTAGGTTAAGAATATGAGAGAGGGCTAGGGCTAGGCTACAGGCTATGCCTAGGGTTAGGGGTAGGGTTAGTGTTAGGGTTAGGGATAGGGTTAAGGCTATGGTTAGGCCTTGAGATCGGTTTTGGGTTAGGGGTAGAATAGGGTTAGTGTTAGGTTTAGAATTAGGTTTAGGGTTAGGTTTAGAGCTAGGGTTAGGGTTAGGGTTAGGGTTAGCATTAGAGCTAGCATTAGTGTTAGGGTTAGAGATAGGATTATGGTTATGGTTAGGGTTAGGGTTAATGCTAGTTTTAGGGTTACGGTTAGGGTTAGAGGTAGGGTTAAGGATAGGTTTAGGTTTATGGTTAGGTTTAGGGCTAGGGCTAGCATTAGGGTTTGGATTTTGCTTAGGTCTAAGGCTAGGTTGAAAGTCGGAATAGGGCAAGGATTTGAGAGAGGGCTAGGGTTAGGCTATGGGCTATGTCTATGGTTAGGGATTGGCTTAGGGTTAGGGATATATTTAGAGCTGAGGTTAGGGCTAGGATTAGGGTTAGGGTTAGATATAGGATTAGGGTTATGGTTAGTAGAGGGTTAGGGCTTAGAGTTAGAATTAGGGTTAAGTGTAGGATTAGGTTTAGGGTTAGGGTTAGAGCTAGGGTTAGAGCTAGGTTTAGGGTTAGGGTTAGAGCTAAGGTTAGGGTTAGGGATAGGGTTAGGGTTAGTGTTAGGGTTAGGGGTAGAGCTAGGGTTAGGGTTATGGTTAAGTTTACCGTTAGAGACAGTATTAGGGTTAGGGGTAGAGTTAGGTTAGGTTTAGAGTTAGAGACAGGGTTAGGGTTAGGTTTAGGTTTATGCTTAGAGGTAGGATTAGGCTTAGGGTTAGGGATAAGGTTAGTGGTAAGGTTATGGTTAGAGGTACGTTTAGGGTTAATGTTAGGGTTAGGGATAAAGCTAGGGTTAGTTTTAGCATTAGGTTTAGGGTTAGTGTTTGGTTTAGGGTTAGGGTTATGGTTGGAGCTAGGTTTAGGTTTAGGTTTAGTTTTAGGGTTGGGTTAGATTTTTGGTTAGGGTTCGGTTTAGAGCTAGGGTTAGGGTTACTCTTAGAGTTAAGATTAGGGTTAGAGGTAGGGTTAGGATTAGGGTTAGGGTAAGGTTTTGAGCTAGGGTTAGTTCTAGGGTTAGGGTTAGGGTTAGGGTTAGGGTTAAGGTTATGGTTAGTGTTAGTGATAGGGTTAGGGTTAGATGTAGGGTTAGGTTTAGGGTTGTGGTTAATGTTAGTGTTAGTTTTAGGGCTAGAGTTACAGTTAGAGCAAGGATTAGGGTTAGGGTTAGTGTTAGAGCTAGGGATAGGGTTTGCGTTAGGGTTAGGGTTAAAGCTAGGATTAGGGTTAGTTTTAGGGTTAGAGAGAGGTTTAGGGTTAGGGTTAAAGTTAGTGTTAGGTTTAGGTTTAGAGTTAGGATTAGAGGTAGAGTTAGGGTTATGGTTAGGGTTAGGTTTATGTTTACGGTTAGAGGTAGTGTTAAGCATAGAGATAATGTTAGGGTTAGGGTTAAGGTTAAAACCTGATTTAGGGTTAGAGTTAGGTTTAGAGTTAGCTTTAGGGTTAGGGTTAGAGCTAGGGTTAGGTTTACGTTAAGGTTAGGGTTAGAGCTACCTTTAATGTTTATGTTAGGTTCAAGGTTAGAGCTAGAGTTAGGGTTATGCTTAGGGTTAGAGCTAGGGTTAGGTTTAGGATTAGGGTTAGGGTTAGGGTAATAGCTAGAGTTAGGTTTAGAGTGAGGATTAGAGCTAGATTAGTTTTAGTATTATGTTTAGTGTTAGGGTTAGGTTTAGGGTTAGGGTTAGAGCTAGGTTTAGGGTTAGCGTTAGAGCTATATACACGTTAGGGTTAGGGTTAGCCCTAGGTTTATGGTTAGTGTTAGGATTAGGGTTGTGCTAGGTTTAGGGTAAGGGTTAGGGTTAGACCTAGGATTAGGTCTAGGGTTAGGGTTATCATTAGGTTTAGGGTTAGAGATAGCGTTAGGGTTAGCGTTATGATTAAGGTTAAAGTTAGAGATAAGTTTAGGGTTAGTGTTAGGTTTAGAATTAGGTTTAAGGTTTGGATTAGTGTTAGGGTTAGGGATATAGGCAGAGTTAGGGTTAGGGTTATGATTAGGGTTAGAGGTAATGTTAGGTTTAGGCTAGGGTTAGAGCTGGTCTTAGGGTTAGGGTTAGAGTTAGAGCTAGCGTTAGCTGTAGGGTCACATATATGGTCATGGTTTGTGTTAAGGTTAGGGTTAATACTAGGTTTAGTGTTAGGGTTAGGATTAGAGCTAAGGTTGGTCTGCGGTTAGAGTTAGGGTTAGGGTTAGGGTTAGAGATAGGTTTAGGTTTAGGGTTATGGTTAAGATTAATGTTAGAGGTAGGGTTAGGGTTAGGATTAGGATTAGTTTTAGGGCTAAGGTTTAGGTTAGGCTTAGTGTTTGAATTAGTGATAGGTTTAGGGTTAGGGGTAGTTTAGGGTTAGGGTTAGAATTAGGGTTAGGTGTAGCGTTAGGTTTAGGGTTAGGGTTAGAGTTAGGGTTAGGATTAGGATTAGGGTTAGGGTTAGGGTTAGAGCTAGGTTTAGGGTTAGAGTTAGACTAAGGTTAGGGTTATGGATAGGGTTAGGGTTAGTGTTAGGGTTAGGGTTAGAGCTAGGGTTAGGATTAGGTTTAGGGATAGAGCTAGGGTTACTTTTAGGATTAGGTTTAGGGTTAGGGTTTGGTTTAGGGTTAGGGTTATGTTTAGAGCTAGGGTTAGGGTTAGGTTTAGGGTTAGAATTAGGGTTAGCGTTACTGTTAGAGTTATGGTTAGGTTTAGATGTAGGGTTAGGATTAGGGTTAGGGTTAGGGTTAGAACTAGGGTTAGTTTTAGGGTTAGGGGTAGGGTTAGAGTTAGGGTTAGTGTTAGTGATAGTGTTAGGGTTCGGGTTAGCGTTAGATGTAGTGTTAGATGTAGTGTTAGATGTTAGGGTTAGAACTAGGGTTATTCTAGGGTTAGGGTTAGGGTTGCGGTTAGTGTTAGTGTTAGTGTTAGTTTTAGGGTTATGGTTAGAGCAAGATTTAGAGTTAGGTTTAGGTTTAGGGTTAGGGTCAGAATAGGGTTAGGGTTCGGGTTAGAATTAGGGTTAGGTGTAGGGTTAGATTTAGGTTTAGGGTAAGGGTTAGAGCTAGTGTTAAGGTTAAGATTAGGTTTAGTGTTTGTGTTAGGGTTAGGGTTAGTTCTAGGGTTAGGGTTAGTGTTAGGGTTAGGGTTAGTGTTAGTGATAGGGTTAGGCTTCGTGTTAGCATTAGATGTAGGGTTTGCATTAGGGTTTTGGTTAGTGTTAGTGGTAGTGTTAGAGTTAGGGTTATGGTTAGAGTAAGATTTAGGTTTAGGGTTACGGTTAGGGTTAGGGTCGGGGTTAGGGTTAGGGTTATAATAGGTTTATGGCTAGGGTTAGAATCTGGGTTAGTTGTCGGGTTAGGTTTTGAGTTAGGTTTATGGTTAGGGTTAGAGCTAGGGTTAGGATTAAGATTAGGGTTAGTGTTAGTGTTCCGGTTAGGGTTAGAGCTAGGATTAGGGTTAGGGTTAGGGTTAGTTTAGGGTTAGAGCTAGGAATAGGATTAGGCTTATGGTAAGAGCAAGGGTTAGGTTTAGGATTAGGTTTAAGTTTAGTTTTAGGGTTAGGTTTAGAGCTAGGATTAGGTCTACAGTTAGGGTTAACGTTAGGGTTAGGGTTATGGTTAAGTTTAAGTTTAAGGTTAGTGATAAGGTTGGGTTTAGCGTTTGGTTTATGCTTAGGCTTAGGGCTAACTTTAGGGTTAGTGTTAGAGTTAGAGATACGGTTAGTGTTAGGGATTGAGCTAGAGTTAGGGTTAGGGTTAGGTTACGGGTTAGAGCTAAGGTTAGGTCTAGGGTTAGGGTTAGAATTAGGTTTAGGGTAGGTTTAGGGTTAAGGTTAGGGTTAGTGTTAGGGTTAGAGATACGGTTAGGTTTAGGGATAGAACTAGAGTTTGGGTTAGGGTTCGGGTTAGCGTTAGGGTTAGGGTTATATTAGGGTTAGAGCTAAGGTTAGGTCTAGGGTTAGGGTTAGTGTTAGGATTAGGGTTAGAGATAGGGTTATGGTTTGTGTTAGGTTTAGAGCTAGGTTTAAGGTTTGGGTTAATGTTAGGTTAGAGGTAGGGTTTCGGTTAGGGTTAGAGCTAGGGTTATGCTTAGGGGTAGGGTTAGGTTTAGTGTTAGTGTTAGGGTTAGAGCTAGGGTTAGTGTTAGGAATATGGTTAATTTTAGGGTTAGGGTTAGGGTAGAGCTAGGGTTAGGGTTAGAGCTAGGGTTAGGGTTAGGGTTAGAATTACGGATAGAGCTAGGGTTAGTTTTAGGATTAGATTAAAAATTAGGGTTAGGATTAGGGTTAGGGTTAATGTTAGATCTAGGGTTAGTTCTAGGGTTAGGGTTAGGGTTAGGGTTAGGGTTAGGGTTAGAGTTAGTGTTAGTAATAGGGTTAGGGTTCCTGTTAGCATTAGATATAAGGTTAGGATTAGGGTTGCGGTTAGTGTTAGTGTTAAGGTTAGGTTTACGGTTAGAGTAAGATTTAGGTTTAGGGTTAGGGTTAGGGTTAGCGTTAGAATAGGGTTAGGGTTAGGGTTAGAATCTGGGTTAGTTGTAGGGTTAGGTTTAGGGTTAAGGTTAGAGCTAGGGTTAGGATTAAGATTAGGGTTAGTGTTAGAGCTAGGATTAGGGTTTAGGTTTAGGGTTATTGCTAGGGTTAGGATTTGGGTTAGGGTTAGGGTTAGGTTAGAATTAGA
>PVJN01046595.1:0-16367 GCA_004026805.1 Lasiurus borealis
CCCACCTTGACGAAGCAGCTGTTGAGCGACAGGTTGTGGCGCACGGAGTTCTGCCAGGCGCGCTGGTTGGCGCGGTAGAAGGGGAAGCGGCGCGAGATGAAGTCGTAGATGCCGGAGAGCGGCAGCCGCCCGCCCGGGCTCTGCTGGATGGCCATGGCGATCAGCGCGATGTAGCTGCGGGCGCACCGGGCGCGGGTCAGGCCGGGGGTCGGGGCCCCGTCCGCCCTCTGGGCGCGGGTCCCTCCCCGGGGGCTCCCTGCGTCCCGCTTTACCGGCCCCAGAGGCTCCCTCCCGCCTGGGGAATTGGGAGAAAACGTGGGGACCGAGTGTCCCCTCTCGGAGCCCCGCCCCCCGGAGAGGACGCTCCGGGTCCTGACTGTCCGCCCCGGGCACCCGCCGCCGGGGTCACCTGTACGCGGGGCGCGTGAGCCGCTTCTCGGCGTCCGGGCCCCCCGCCGGGCCGTCGTCCGCGTCGTCGTTGAAGCAGTTGTAGGGGTACTGCGAGCTGTCGAACATGCTGGCGCCGGCGCTGCGCACTGCGGGGGGCGCTCCGCCGGAGCGGGACCTGGGCGCCCGGGGTCCCCACCCGGCACCACCCCGTTCTCTCGCGTCCAATCCCCGCGCGGGGAGCCCCCGCTGCGGTGCAGAGCGGAGGGGAGCGAGCGGGGCTCTCCGGGTCCCGCTGACAGGCAGGGGCGGGGGGAGGGAGGCAGGGTGGGCGCTGGGGGGTCCCCGGGCTGGGCGGGGCCTGCGCTTCCCTCCTGCGCGCCCCGGAGTCGGGGCTGGTCCTCCCCGCTCCCCGCACCAGCGGCTGTCCCCGGAGTTAGCTCCTTTGTCCGCGCGCCCTGGGCGCCTGGGACCCGGAGGTCTTCCCGCACCTGGACCCGGGAGCGCACCCTGGACCGCCACGCACAGCCAGGGCGCCTGCCCCTCTCCCCGCCCGTCTCAGCCCCTCTCCGCCCCTCTCAGCCCCTCTCAGCCCAGCAGCAGCGGGTCCGGGTGGGAGGGGCGCCCGCAGGTGTGTCCCTGCCTGGGTCAGAGCCTGTTCAGACGCAGGGTGGGCCTCCCTCGGCCCCGTATCCCCGCCTCGCTGTCTCTTACTGCCGGGAGCTGCCTGCTCTGGGGTCCCCCAGGCAGGGCTCAGCCCGGGGGCAGGGTCTGCGCTGTCCCCAGCTCTCGGGTGCCTGGCAGCCACGCCACCAACCGCTGCCCCATCCCTGGTGCCAACCCCGGTCCAGGTGTGTGCAGAGAAGGCAGGGGTGTCAGGACATGTGGTGGGAAGTTGGGGGGACGCTGCCCTGGCGGGGGGAGCGGGGACTGTGCCGCACCCTGGCTGTGCCACCCAAAGGCCTTTCCCTGGATAATCTGCAGTGCCCTGAGCGTGTCTGTGAATCTGCCGAGGCAGGAAGCCTGGGTAGAATTCTCCAGAAAGTTCTCCCATCCACACAGCAGCACCCTTAGCTCAGAACGACCGGTGCCCCCCGTGCTGCCCTGGGTGCAGAAGGTGGGCAGGCCCCTGGGCTGGTTGGCATCGCTCTGGGGTTGGCAAGATGTCCACTGGGAAACGTAACGGGTCCATGTGTCTCTGTGTTTTATGTGTTACCACAGCATGGCACCTACCAACACCCACAACTCACACCTCGATTGAAAACCCTGCTGGGCTCCCGGCCGGCCGAGCTCAGAGGTCGGGTGTCATCTCGTGCACCAGGAGGTCGAGGTTTGATTCCCCGTCAGGGCCCAGGCCCGGTGTGGGCTCCATTCCCAGTGGGACGTGCAGGAGGCAGCGATGGGAGTGTTTGTCTGCCATCCATCTTTCTCTCTCCTCTCCTTTCCTCTCTCTCTCCAAAATCAATGAAAACAGATGTGAAATCCTTTAAAAAGCAACTAAATAAAATAAAGACCTGCCCCTTCCAGAGCAGAACGCCAGGTGCCGAGGCTGCAGGGGTGAGCTCCCGAGAGAGAGACACGGGCGCTGAATGGCCCGTCCGCGTCTTGTCGGCGTCTGAGGGACAGGACCCCCTCCCCTCCCTCCGAGGGGCTTTCTTTGCTGAATGGAATGCCACAGCCGCTCGCCTGCCAGCCCTACTACACCCTCCTCTTCCTCTGCTTCCTCCCCTGAGCGGCGGTGAGCCTCCTGGGAGCCCGGGTTCTGGGGCTTGTCCTCCGGGGGAGCCCAGGGTCAGGCCCAGCCAAGGAGAGGACAGGACGGGAGTCGGAGAGCACAGACCTGTCCCCCGCACCTAGTCCCCCCCCACACACACACCCACACCAGCACCAGTGGCTGAGTACTTCTGGTGTAAAGCAGTGAAGTCAGGATGACAGCCCCTACCCAGGTCCTGGCAGCACCTCCTGGGACCCACCCCCAGACCAGACCTTGGGGGTTGGGGGGCGGGGTATCCAAGCCGGCTCACTGAGGAGTGTTCTGTCCCCCCCGCTCCCGGTAAAGCTGCCCCTGCATGCAGCACCTTCTGCACCGGGCTTGTCCCGTCCCCTGTGGGGGCCCACCTTCAAGTCAAGGCCACGCACCAGCCCCTAAGGCACCGAGGATGGAACCCAGGCCTGGCCCACAGCTGCTGGCAATCAGCTGACTAGGAGCTGAGCGCTCACTACCAACCGCTACCTTCCCACCCACCCTCCAGCCCCCGTGAAAAACACCGGAGTAGAAACAGCAGGAGACCAGGAGGTGCCCGCCTCCCAGCGGCCAGCTGTCTGGGGTGGGGACAGGGTCCCAAACCCCACGATGTGCTCTGTGACAGCCCGGGGGGTCCTGCTGCTTGTACCAAGGTGGCGGTTCTGCCCGAGACACAGGCAGAGGGTGTAGGACTTTCCACCGTCCCCTCTGGCTGACCCCTGGGAACGGCCTCCACATCTGGGGCCTGGGGTTTGGGGGTCTCCTGGGTCTCCTGCCCGCTGCTTCCAAACCCACCCAGAGGAAGAGCCGGTTATTGGAGCCAAACAAAGACAGAGCCACAAGGCAGCCAGCTGAGCGGACCTGCCGGCCCTGCAAGAGGAGGAGGGCGAACGCCGGGTCCCTAAGACCAACCACACGACACGTCTCCTGAGCATCACCGTGTCCGCTCTGCTCTGAGCTGCTGTTTGTTTAATCATGTTTTTATTTATTTTAAATACACGTTTTAAATTGCTTTCAGAGAGGAAGGGAGAGGGAGAGAGATAGAAACATCCATGATTGCTGAGAGTCACTGATAGAGAGAATCACTGATTGCTGCCTCCTGCACGCCCCCCACTTGGGGGTCCAGCCCGTAAAACCCAGGGCTGGGAACGGAGGTGCGTTCCCACAGCTCCTCGGGCATGTGCTCTGACCAGGAATCGAACCCTGACCGGGTCCCTGGGTCCTCGCTCGACCACAGAGCCATGCCACCGGCTGCTCTGCGTTCTTATGCACCTCCAGGTGAGCAGACTGCTCAGCGCCACGCCTCGCGCCTGCAAAGCCAGGTTACTGAATGGACCTTTACCCCCAGAAGATCTGGGAGGAGTCGCCCTGAGTTAGGACCGTGGTGGTCTCTGGGGACAGGACGGTGGGGTTTGAATGCAGACGGACAGGGTACTTCTCGTTAATGAGGTGACCTGTGAATTCTCGGTGATTTCTGCCATATTTCCTATTGCAGGCTTGGCGGCTTCACCTGCCACCACTGGAGACCAGCTCAGCGATACAGCAAGAGCCCCGAAGGCCACCTGAGCCAACCCTGGAAGGCAGGAGGGCAGCTGGAGCTGGAAGGGAGAGAGGGCGGGTGGCAGGACCTGCTGGTGGCCGCCTGGGGGCCCATCTGCCCACTGCCCAGGGTCCTTGCATCCTCTGGGCTCTGGCATCCTGGCTGCGGACCCTCCCAGCAGGGCCCCAGCTGTGGCCTCCCTGCCCTGCAGTCCCTGGCTCTCCTCCAGGTGGCGCCAGGGGGCTGGGCCTGGGCAGCGCCCCTCGGTGTGGCCTCCTGCGCAGGCTGACCTCGGGGCACCGGCTGGGAAGGCAGAGTCGGGCCCCTGGGGGCCTTGGGCGAGGCTGACTGGAGACCCTCAGCAACCTGCCCTCGACCTGGGCTGACCCTGGTGTGCATCCCACTCTGCCCGGCTCCACAGCCACAGGGACCCAGCTGGCCCTGAGCCCCCTCCCCGCTGCTGTCATGGCTTCTCCCTACTCACCCCGTTAGAGCTGCAGGCCAGGATCTTCTCCACCCCTCCCCCTCTTGCCCCTTCTCCCCCCCCCCCCAGATGAGATGGACACTGAGCCCAGTTCCCAGAGGCCTGGACCCGGCTGGCAGTTCTCTCAGACCACAGACCCTTCCTTCCAATTGCAGGTCTCCTCTGTGCATATGGGAACCCCCCAACACATGGGGGGCTTGTCCCTCTGTTCTCCCAACAGAGGCCTGAGGTCTACTCTCCTCCCCCACCCACAGCCAGGCCTCCCATCACCCACAGCAAAGGTTCCAGGCCCCTGGATGGGGGTGTGGCCCATGGTAGCTGGGCAGGCTGAGGGGAGGTGTTGGGCAGGCAGTGGGCGTGCAGGCTGAGGGCAGGGGGTGGGCAGGCGGTGGGTGTGCAGGCCGAGGACAGGGGTTCCCATGGCAGCTGGGCACCATTTAGGCGAGGCAGCTCCCCGGGGGGTGGCTGGGAGGCCAGCACAGACCCCTGGTCCTTCACTGGGTGGCCTGCACCTTGGAGGACTGGCCCCAGGAGGAGTCTGTGTATTTATTTACCTTCCTCCCACCGGGTCACTGTGAGGCGGCACACGTGGGTGCGGGGAGGCCCGGCTGTCCACTGCCCGAGGTGGCCGTTGTCTGTCGCCGCGGTGGGCGCCCTGGGTCCTCGTCCGTCTCAGACTCTGGATGAGGGCTGGGAACGGAGGTGCGTCCTCACCGCCCCTCACGCATCCTGTTCCCACCGCCCACAGGGAGGGGTCAGGCAAGCGTCCCCTTGAGTTACTGCTCATTCTAGCTGCCCTCAGCGCCACCCCTCTGCTGGCCTCGGTTTTTTTTTGTGTGTGTGTGTTTTAAACATATTTTTTATTGATTTCAGAGAGGAGAGGAGAGACAGAAACATCCATGATGAAAGGGAATCATGGATCAGCTGCTTCCTGCACGCCCCACACTGGGGTCAAGACTGCGACCCGGGCAGGTGTCCTGACCAGAATCGAACCTATAACCTCCTGGTTCCCAGGCCAATGCTCCACCACTGAGCCAGGCGGCCCGGGATCTGCGGGTTCTTGATTCTCCAAAGTGAGAGAGACCCAAGCCGACCGAGAGCGAGGGCTGGTTTATTCCCCACCGTGAGGTGACTGACGTAACGTGTGGATTCTTCCCCACGTGTCTCCCTGGCCGATTGTGGGCAAAGCAGGCTGCTCAGCTCTCGCAGGGAATTTCAAAGTCCTTTTCTCCATCTAGCTCGACCCCTTCAGCCCAGGTTCTCATGCCCTCCCCGCCGTCCTTCCACAGGATCCACGGGAGTCCCAGGTGGGGGGCGGGGCTGCCCTGTGGAGCGGGCCCTTGAACTTGGAGATGGAAAGAGGGTCCATGTGACGTGACTCCTGGCATCCAGCCGCCAGGCAGGCGGGCCCCCAATGCCATTCCCCGTGCGGAGCTCAGGGAAGTCCACACTAGCCAGAGCCTCGGTGCAGACAGCTGTAAAATGGGCTCAACGGGGTAGCGAGTCCCCCAGCCACGCCATCCATCCCAGGAGCAGAGAACACGGCAGGAGGGGGCCTGGATGGCCCCGGCCCCGAGCCAGTGGGAGGCCACGCACCCTGGCTGCCCGGCTCACCCCTCCTGGAGGCCCCGCTCACTCTGACCACCAGCAGCCCTGACTGCGTTTTGAATTTGACACAAATGAACAGAATAAAGTCTTAATAACATCCCAGATGGAACCACAGACAGCAGGCCTGCTCCTCCGCCTCATCCCTTCCCTGCAGTGAGATGGGAGATGGGCCCCTGGACAGACGGGGACACTCCCCGCTGGGGGGCTGGTGCAAAGGAGACGAGTGCTCGGTTGGGCAGGAGACATGGGGACAAGCTCTGGGGCCACTGATCACACACGCCATCCACACGCATCACGCCATCCACACGCGTCACGCCACCCACGCCCTTTGGACACTTCCCAGCCTGGCACTCGTCGGCTGTGTGTGTGGGCGAGGCTGCGGTCTGAGCTCAGCCCCGGGTCCCGGGGATCCTTAACTGACCTGTGCACAGAGTAACCTGACCCTCCCAGGCCAGTTTCCCTGGCTGCAAAGTGAGGAAACGAACGCTGACCTCGCGGCTCAGCTCAGACCCGAAACGCCTGGGGCCGGGTGGCAGGGGGCAGGAAGGAAGTAAGAGGCGGGAGAAGGTGGGACTTCCTGACTCTGCCCCAAGGGCCTCCAGTGCTTTCAGAACCCCGAGGCTGACCTGAACCCCGGGCTCAGACCCCTGCTGCCCTGGGCCGGCAGCACCCATGGGTGTTTGGCGACTTGGGATGAGCCTGGAGCTGGCCAGGCAGGGCTCGCTGCGGCCAGGTGTCCCCTTGGCCAGCAGGTGAGGGAAGCATTTGGTCTGAACCCTCCTTCCTGCGGCCACCACCGTCCCTGCTCCGTAGGGCACACACTTGCCCACCGATGCCGCCTTCTGCGGCTGGCCTGTGCGTGGAACAACCTCCACCACTCGGTGCCGGCCCCACCGGGCACGGGGCAGCCCCACGCCCACCCCCGCCCTGGGGGAGAGCTCAGGGGTTACTCAGCCTCCTGCCAGCCCAGGGGCGGGGCCACCGGACACTTCGGGAGCCGGGACCGAAGCCCTAGCCCAGCGCCAGGACCTGCTTTCCTGCAGGGCGGGCAGCTGGGTGCAGGGTGAAGGGGGACCCGGGCCCCAACACACGTTTGTGACTCTTTATTGCACTTTATCACATTGCAACTATTCCACAACCACGCACCGGGGTGGGCCCGGGCCACCCGCCCGCACGCGTCTCCGTTGGAGCTGAGCTGTGCCCTCGGCCGAACTCCCGGGAAGGTCCCGGGCACCGAGGGCGGCGCTGAGACGCCAGCCACAGCCGGTCATTGCGTCACCGAGAACACGTGCGGGTCCGTCCATCCATCTGCGCGAGTACCGCTGCCCCCGGAGCCGGGGTCTCGGAGGGCCTCCCCGTGCGGCCGGGAAGGGGGGGAAGGAGGGCTTTTAAGTTAAGTCCGGAGCGCGAGAGAGCCTGGCAGAGGTGGCTCCCCCGCGGACCTGGGGCTCGGGGTCTGTGTGTATGTACAGAGGGTCCGTGTATAAATACAAAACCGCAAGGAAAGGCGTCCCTCCCCTACAAAAGGGTGGTCGCCTGCCGCAGGCCGCCCCTCCGTCGTCGGCCGCTCCGTCTCGAAAGCGAACGGAGCGCGTGTCCTGCAGACCCACGGCCTGAGGAGGACGGACCCCTGGCCGGGTCAGCCTCGGCGTCATGTCCATCCCCGGCGCCAGCCGGCCGCGGTGGTCACTACCTGTCCGCCGAGCCTCTGTGCCCGGGGTCCCGGGGCGCGAGGTCGTCCTCCACCACGCCGCCCAGCCCGTCCCTCCCCACGCAGGTGCCCACGGCCTGCAGCACCAGCCGCAGCCGCCGGTCCAGCGCCTGCAGGTGCGGCTGGAACAGCACGGGCGCCACCCGGTCCTGCCGCAGGGACTCAGCCATCAGCAGGCTCAGCTTGTACTCCTCCTTGGCCAGCAGCTGCAGCCGCAGGTAGGTGGACTTGCGGATCCTGTGGGAGGAAAGGAGGGAGGGAGGGAGGGAGACCTCAAGGCGGGAACAGCCCAGGTCAAGGCCCTCTCCCCAGCCCTCAGCACGTGGCCCTGCCTCTCAGAGGCACAACGGAGAGGCGGACAGTCCTGTGGCCCCATCAGGCACCCATCACCCCCGGCAGATGCGGGGGAAGCAGGGACGGCCTGCTCAGGGGGATGGAGACCTCACTCGGCTCTGCACCTCTGGGGGAGGGCGGAGGGAGGTACCTGCAGCACTGTTGTAAAGGCACCAGAATGGAGAGCTCGTCGTGGGAATACTTGCCGAACCTGCAGGAAGGAAAGCAGATTGTCCGGGCGGCCACAGGAGCCCAGCAGGAGGAGCCTGCGGCCCCAGGCAGCCACGGGGACAGGAGCCGGTGAGCTGACGCAGAGCCTGGGGCGGCAGGTGCCTGCGTTCCGGGCAGCGAGCCCGCAAGGCCGAGTGGACGGCATCGGGGGTCAGCCGGGTGCGCACGGCGGCACCTCTGACAGCTGGGAACGCCCGGCCCCCCTCTGTGACCCCCCAGGTGCCCACCGCTGGCTGCTCTGAGGCATCAGGCACACACCCCCCAACCATCTGCAGTGGGGTCCCCACAGGCACACCCCTTCCCTGTGCACCAGGGACTGCCTGCCCCTCAGGGCCCCCGCCGGGAGAGCCGATGTCCCCCCGCTGCTGCCCCAGGCTCCCACGTGCAGGGCAGACGCCCGCCTGCTCTCACAGCCCTGCCGGCGTGGCCAGCCAGCTCTTTGGGCCTGTTTTCCCCAGGACAACAGGTGACAGAGCAGAGCCAGGTCACCGAGGATCGGGTGAGACACGGTGACATCATACACCCTCCTGCCCACGGGGCCGTGGCCAGAGAGTGACCGTGGGGAAAAGCCTGTCCCTCCCGTCCGGGCCAGGCTCACCCTCTCCCGTTGTCCAGGTGGATAATGAAGGTGTCGTTCCCAAACTTCTCAAAAGTCTCGTAGTGATGGCGGTCCATGTTCCCTGCGGAGGAGAGCGATCCGGGGTCACGCCCCGCGCGGCTTCGAGGTGGCTGCCCCCCCTCCCGCGCCTGACCCCCCGCCCTCATCCCAAGCGAGAGCAGGGACTCGGGCCCCCTCGGACTGCCTGCGGCTCTGGGCCGCGCCGCCCCGGGGCCGGACCGGCACCCGCCGGACGCACCCATGAGGAAGTCGAAGATGGTCATGTCCATGATGTCCAGGATGCGGTGGCTGCTGTCATACGGGGGTGTCTGCTTCACCGCGCTGCAGTAGTTGGGGTCCACTTCCCACCTGCGGGCGGAGCCGGTGTGAGCGAGCAGCCGGCCCGGCGAGGGGCAGCGGGCGCTCACAGAGAGCGGGGCTCGGAAAAGGGGGTCACTGTAAAACGAGGCGTCTTCGGACTCACACACCCATCCCCGAGGCTGAGGCTGTGTCACAGGCGGACGGGCCGGGGCCGTGAGGCCTCCACCCTCCCCCGCCCTGGACTGGCCACCCTGAGGCCACCTCCGCCCTGGGTGCCCGGCTGCTGGAGGTCCCTCTTTTTTTTTTTTTTTTAATATATTTTATTGATTTTCACAGAGAGGAAGGTAGAGGGATAGAAAGCCATTAACACTGATGAGAGAGAAATATCAATCAGCCGCCTCCTGCACACCCTCTACTGGGGACCTGCCCGCAACCAAGGTACATGCCCTTGACTGGAATCAACCCGGGACTCTTCAGTCCACAGGCCGACGCTCTATCCATTGAGCCAAACCAGTCAGGGCTGGAGGTCGCTCTTCAGAAAGAGCCGGGCACTTCCTCACAGGCCTGGCGGCTCAGAGGACGGGGACGTTTCTCCAGCAGGAGGGACACGCGGGGCAGAGGGACGGCCCCGTGTCTGAACCCCGAGGGCGGTGGGTCCCAGAGCCTCAGGGGACAGGCAGCACCCCCTGGAGGCCACAGCTGATCCTCAGTGTCAGGGCGCCCTCTCACCCGCCCGTCCCCCGTGCCATCACCCGTGAGCAGGGCCCTCTAGCCCCCCTGCAGCCAGGGACGAGCCCGGGCCCCTGTGGGCTTGTCCTCCTGCCGCCCGTGGGGGAAGCGCCAGCCCCCGCCCCCGCCCTCGGACCTCGGACAGCGGGGCCTGGCCCGGGGCCGCCACGCACGGCCGCGCTCCGCCCGCACTCACTCCGCCTTCTTGCGCTTGTGGTAGGAGCGCCGCCAGGGGTTCCGCCACGTCTTCCTCTTGGCCAGCGACAGGTCCGGCAGGAAGGCGGCCAGCGAGCCCTCGATCCGGTCCGGCTTCCCGCACAGCGCGTGCTCCGTGGAGCAGTAGTAGGAGCACTCCCCGTAGAAGCAGACGTTGTTGGCTGGCGGCAGAGGGCGCGGCCGGTCAGCGCGGGTCCTCGGACCCGGGGCCTCCCCGCTGCACTCTCAGCAAGCACACCCTCCTGCCCAGCGGCTCTCAACCTTCCCAATGCCGCGGTCCTTTCATACCGACCCTCACGTGGTGGTGACCCCCACCCATAACATTATTTTCATTGCTACTTCATAGCTGTAATCTTGCTACTATTATGAACTGTCATGTAAATATCTGATATGCAGGATGTATTTCCATTGTTACAAATGGAACATCATTAAAGCATAGGGATTCATCACAAAAACAATATGTAATTATGTATTGTAAAATATTTATTTCTAATGACACATAAATGAAATGTTGTCTTGAATCGTGGTGTAGCATGGGTAACAGTCTTCACATGACAACAGTAAACTACATGGCTACACTTTGCTGCACTGAGGAGCGGTGTGTTGGTGCCTAAGACCATGGGAAATAGGTGTTTTCCAATAGTCTTAGGCGACCCCTGTGGAAGGGTCATTCGACCACCAAAGGGGTCGCGACCCACAGGTTGAGAACCGCTGCTCTAAGGGGTGAGGCTCGTACACGCACTACACGTGAGTGAACGTGAAAGCACGGGTACCAGCGAGCCGAGTCAGACCCAAAGGGGGCACACACGGTGTGCCTCTATTCGTGTGAATGTCCAGCACAGGCAGGTCCAGACAGAAATAGTGATGGAGCCAGGGACTGGGGGGACGGGACGAACTGGGGTGACTGCTAACAGGCAGGGCTTCCTCCTGAGGGAGGGGAATGTTCTAGAATTGGGCTGTGGGGGTGTGTGCGACACCCTCTGAAAACCTCTGGATGGTGCACTTCAAAGTGGCAACGTTTTTGACATACAAATCATCTATATATTTAAAAGCCTGGCCCTAGCCAGTGTGGCTCAGTGGATAGAGCGTCGGCCTGCGGACTGAAGGGTCCCAGGTTCGATTCCAGTCCAGGGCATGTACCTTGGTGGCGGGCACATCCCCCGTGGGGGGTGTGCAGGAGGCTGCTGATGGACGTTTCTCTCTCATCGATGTTTCTAACTCTCTATCCCTCTCCCTTTGTCTCTGTAAAAAAATCAATAAAATATATATTTAAAAATAAAATAAAAGCTTAAGCTACCAGTTTTATTGGTAGCTAGGACACGCACTGGCCACCAGGTGGCAGACGCCCAAAGCACAAGGCATGGAAACAGGGAACTGACGAATCTCAGAGGGGAGAAGAGGAGGGAGGAAGAGAGGAACTAAACAGCTATGTGTGAACTGGAGGCCGAGGGCACGGATTTGGTGGGGTCTCAGATGGGCCTGCGGGGACTGAGCCAACATGGGCAGTCCGACATCCCCAGAGAGATCCTGGGTTGGGGGCGGGGGGACAGGCCTGACCGAGGGACCCACCAGTGCCTGGGTCCGTGCCCCGGGCCTCAGGGTCTCCGGAAAGATGAGTAATTTAGAAACGGCACTTGGCCGGCTGCCCAGACCTGCTCGCCACCACAGCTCACGCCGACCGCGCCCACCCGCCTGCGTATTCACTCTCGGGGCCACGGGCTCATGACTCATCGCTTTGTGGAGCCACACTCAGGGGCCTGGGGTGTGTGGAAACATGGGAGCCACAGCCTGAGCACCCTGAACCCTGAAACCCATGGCACGTTCGTGGCCCCTCTGACCCTGCACCACGGACCCGGAGACAGTCTCTCAGTGCATCGGAGGCGAGAGGCTGACGGAACAGAGACCACGGCCGCAGGGGAAGGATGATGCCGATGGCTGACCTACCCTGTTTCCCCGAAAGTAAGACATCCCCCGAAAATAAGACCTACTTCCCATTCTGCCTCTCGCTGTCATAGAAGGCATCGCCTGGAAAATAAGACCTCCCCGATAATAAGGTCTCCCCCGAAGAGAAGACCTCCTTGGAATAGAAGGCCCCGGAAGCTACCGTCAGGCGTCTGACTCCTGATTTAAAAAGACCTCACACGGCCCGAACAGCTCCGGCTGCGCTGCGGCCCATCCCTGAGCTGGTTTGTGATGACAACAACTATCGCACCATAGACAGGTAATACATTTCCTTTTTTTTGTTCAACAATCAATGTGTACCGTCTTCTTCTTCATGGGAAAATAAGACATCCCCTGAACGTAAGACCTAGCGCATGTTTGGGAGCAAAACTATAGGACACCGTCTTATTTTCGGGGAAACAGGGTAGGGGGCGCCACGTGGAACCGGTGTCACTGCCTGAGGTTCTGAAACGTTAAAGTGTGTGTCCCTGGAAACACTGCAGTAAAAACTGCATGAAGGCCGAGACCGGTGTGGCTCAGTGGATAGAGCGTCGGCTTGCGGACTGAAAGGTCCCAGATTCGATTCCGGTCGGGGGCATGTACCTTGCTTGCAGGCACATCTCCACTGTGGGGTGTGCAGGAGGCAGCAGATTGATGTCTCTCTCTCATCGATGTTTTTGACTTTCTATCTCTCTCCCTTCCTCTCTGCAAAAAAACGATAAACTATATTTTTTAAAAAATTATTAAAAATAAATTGCACAAAGAAGCAGCCAGGAGCAGCCACTGAGCCTGGGGGGCAGGGACAGGTGGTCCCAGGTGTGGCCGACCTGGACCCTGGCTGCCCTCCCGGGGGGAGATGCTGGAGCCTGGAGTTTCCCAAACGAATTCCTTTTGCCTCTGAACAAAGCAGGTTGCAGATGCCACCTCTGTGCCCGCCCAGGGGGCAGGCGGGGCAGGAAGGCTGTGGAGGGCACAGGCGGGGTCAGAGGGCACTGCTGGCTGAGACCGTCCCTGACACGACCCGTCCCGGTCTCGGAGCCCCGTCGTCCCGGCGTAGCCAACCAGCCGGCAGTCCCGGCGGTGCCTTCCTTACCGGGGGAGATGAAGAAGGTCCTCCACAGCTTCTTGTCTCTCGTCACGTCCCGGATCTCCCTGGTCATGTTGACCATCCTGCCGGCCACAGGGGGGACGCGCCGGAAGTCCAGGATCCTGGCAGGACGGGCACAGGGGGAAGGGTGGGTTACTGTGCCCCTGTGGCTCCCCCAGGGGATATGTCTGTCTCTACCTCCGGCCAGGGTTTCCGTCTGGCCTGTAGGGGACGCTGCATTGTCACCAGCCTGGGTAGCGTCACGCTGTGGGCCCAGGGCACACACACACACGCTGGGGCGACCCCGGGGCTGACCCCAAAGCCAGGCCCACGAACTGTCCCTGGGGGTGCTGACCGTCCACCCCACATGGCCAGGCCTCGGCCGCCTGTCCACCTTCCCGCAGCCGGGCACCACGTGGAGCCCCAAGAGGCACCCATTCTGCGGGGGGGGAGACTGGCCCCAGGTCGGGTGACCATGTGGGGCACGGTCTGTGAGGCTCGGTACCTCTTCCCGTCCTCACCTCCCAGAGATGGGCACCCCTGCAATTCCCTGCACCACACTCAGCTCTCGGCGCCCCTCCCTCTCCCCTCTTCCCGGTGGCCACTGTTTCCCCGCCCTCTCCCGGGAGCTCGGCACCAGGGCACGAGACCAGCGCTGTTCTGGGCGTGGGAAGCAGGCACGTCCACCTGGGCTGTGACCTGAGCGTGGAGTGTTCTCTCCTGGGAGAGGAGCAGTTCTGAGCGTGAGCGTCTGTGCACGGGGCAACCCCGGGTCCCACCGCAGGGGACAGGAGAGCTGAAGGGTCCGGCTCGAGCCCGGCCCTCAGACCCCGTCACCGGGCCTCGTGGAGCCACGGGTGGGTCGGCTCACCTGTCCAGGTGGAAGGCGGCGATCTCCGCATTGTGCCTCTCGTAATCGGAGAAATAAAAAAAGTCAGGGGGCGTCTCCTGCTCTCTCGTTTGCCTGGAAAAAAGGGGACAAGACAGAACGGGTTTGCCCTGAGAAAACCTTCCCGTGGAAGGACGCGCGTGCGGCTCACACGGTCTAACTGGGGGCTGGGGTTGCCCCACCCTTACTCCTTCTCACCTGGCTCCTTGGTGCCCCCAACCCCCGACCCAGGACTGTCAGAAACCTCCTGGTGACTCCCAGCCCTGCAGTTCTGGTGTCGCCAACCCTCAGCAGCCTTGCCCATCTCTACACGCTGCCTGTGCTGTGCTCTGCACCCCCTCAGCCCTGCTGCCTTGGCCCCGGGTGCCTTCCTGGCAGCCGGCGAGAAGGCTTCTCCCCTGAGGAGCTTGGCACCGTGGCACTAGACCACTGCTCGGAGCGCTGGGCAGGAGAGCACAGCCAAGCACCCGCTGCAGAACAGGAGCGTAACAAGCAGGTGGACAGAGGAGGGACTGATGGAAGAAGCACAGGGAAGAGGCATAAGTCTATTTGCAATGTCTATTTTCACTGTTATTTCTTCAATTTCCACCATTACCACCACCACCATCCCCACCACCACCACCATCCCCACCACCACCATCGCCACCATCATCACCATCACAGTCACCACCATCATCACCACCATCATCACCATCACCATAATTATCATCATTACCATCACAGTCACCATCATCATCACCACCATCACTATCACCATCATCATTATCACCATCACCATAATCATCATTACCATCACAATCACTACCATCATCATCACCATCATCACCATCACCACCACCATCAGCAGCACCATCACTATCATCATCACCATCACCATCACCACCATCATCAGCACCATCATCAGTGTCACCACCATCATCACCACCAGCACTATCACCACCACCACCATCATCATCACCATCACCATAATTATCATCATTACCATCACAATCGCCACCATCATCACCATCAGCACCATCACCACCACCATCAGCAGCACCATCACTATCATCATTACCATCACCATCATCACCACCATCACTATCACCATCATCATTATCACCACCACCATAATCATTATAATCATCATCACCATCACAATCACCACCATCACCATCACCATCACCATCACCACCACCACTATCATCAGCACCATCACTATCACCACCATCACCACCACCATCACCATCATCATCAGTGTCACCACCACCATCACCACCAGCACCATCACCACCACCATTACCTCCATGGCCATTGTCCCTAACACACGTTGACCTTTTATTGCCTGGTTGCAGTGGCAATACCTCTGATGCTAAAAGGTATTGTTTACGCATTTCTACCTGGCAACGCTCTGACCTTTGTTCCTGCCTCCCCCACCTCTGAGTCAGTCACACGCCTGGGTGGCAGATGGCTCTGAGCCCTTTGCTCTGGGAAGAGCGCAGCCACTTCTTAGCCTGTGACCAGGTTCCAGGAAAGTTCCTGGTCCCTCCCTCCTCCTGCCTCGGGGCTTCCTTCCCCCTGAGCAGTTCACAGAAAGGCGGTCTGTCCCAGCCCTCAGGCGCCACAGGCCAGGCTGCTGTGGCTTCCGATGCCCCTTCCCCGAATGGCCCCGGAAGTGCCCCGAGAAATGGCTCCGGGTGCTTTCTGTCTGCTTCACTCGAGAGGCCCTGAGCTACTCTTAGCTTCCCCTGCTGGCTGAGCACCCCCACCCACCCCCAGAGGTGGCTTGTGAGTGGCTGGAAGCCTCCTCCAGACTGCGAGCTCCTTGCGGGCAGGGCCCCAATGGAACCTGTGAGGCCCCCAGGGCTGAGCCAGGCACTGAGGACACACCAGGAGGAGGACGCACACAGGCTGGACCCTGGTCAGCCTCCCAGCCTCCGTGTGGGCAGACACCCCTGGGTGAGAGCAGAGGCCCGAGGTGGGAGGCCTGCTTCCAGCAAGGAGGGCGGGGGAGCGCCCCTACCCTCTTTGCCCCATTTCCCAGCTGCCAACCAGGTCGCCTCTGACCTCCGTCTCACAAGATGCTCAGGCAGGGCTCTTGGGTGTGGCTGGCTGGTACGGCCCTTCCTGTTCTAAGAGTCAGTCTCCCGCTGTCCTTCTTTCTACACATACACACTCATCAGGGAGGAGCAGGGAGGAAAGGCCGGGACTGGTTTGTAAGGCCCAGTGAGAGGAGCTGACAGGGGTCGTGCACACCTGCGAGCGTATCCTGCAAGGAGGGAGGGAGGGAGGGAGGAAGGAAGGAAGGGAGGAAAGGAGGGAGGGAGGGAGGGAGGGAGGGAGCAGGCCCCCCATGTTGGCCCCCATGTGCCCTCTGCTCAGCTCCCACCAGCTGACCCCATGGTCCATCCACACCTGGGAACCCAGGGCCTCAGCAGCGTGTGTCTGCCGCAGGGCCAGGCTGCCGAGCTGGGACACACAGGGACACATAGGCAGTCCGCACCCCCCTCCCCCTTTCCTCCATCCTTCCCTCCTCCCTCCACCCTCCCCTTTCCCCCCTCCCCCCCCC
>PVJN01046596.1:0-16367 GCA_004026805.1 Lasiurus borealis
GGCCGCCGGGAGGTCACAGGTCACCGGCCGCGGCGGGTCAGAGGTCGGCGCGGCCCCGGGTCCCGCCGCCGAGGAGAAGCTGCGCCGCCGCCGGGACGGGTCCTCCCCGCCCGGAACCCCGGCTGCGCCCCGTTCCCGCCCCGGCGCCCGGGTAACCGCGGGGAGTGGCGGACGCTCCCCGCGGGCGTGGCCGTGGGCTTGCTGTTCGGGGTTAACGGGTTCACGTGGACATGGGGTTTGTGGTCCCGGAATAGAGCTGTTTGTTTTGTTTCGTTTTTTTGTTAACCCTCTCCAGCTAATTAATGGAGTGAAAATGGGCGCCCCGTGTGGCTGTGTCACCTCTTTTTTAAAAAATATATTTTATTGATTTTTTTTTTTACAGAGAGAAAGGGAGTTTTTTTTTTAATATATTTTATTGATTTTTTTTTTTAGAGAGAGAAAGGGAGAAGAATAGAGTCAGAAACATCGATGAGAGAGAGATCGATCAGCTGCCTCCTGCACGCCCCCCACTGGGGATGCACCTGCAACCAGGACACATGCCCTTGACCGGAATCGAACCTGGGACCTTTAAGTCCCCAGGCCGATGCTCTACCCACTGAGCCAAACAGGTTTTGGCACCTTTTTTTTTTTTTCCCCCTGGGGCTTCTTGCACCTGCCGCCCACCCTGCTACTAATTCTTTAGGACACAGGGGTTCTCCACCTTCCTAAGGCCGCGACCCTTGCATACAGCTCCTCATGGGGTGGTGACCCCCAACCATGAAATGTTGCTGCTGTGATGCATCGTGATGTAAATATCTGCATTTTCCGATGGTCTTAGGCGACCCCTGTGAAAGGGTCGTTGGACCCCCAAAGGGGTCGCGACCCCCAGGTTGAGAACCGCTGGTTTAGGCTCCTGTGGCAGAAACCTGCCTCCTGGGGCTCCCTCCATCACCGTGAGCTTCAAACCCCCAACTTTCATTCTGTGCCCAGAGACCCTGAGTGTGTTGGACAGTATCAGGCACAGCCTCTGTCCTGCCGGCAGAGGGTGATGGCCCTGAGGTCACTACAGCCATTGGGCTTTCTGCCGTCCGGCCAGGTGTCCTGCGGGCAGGATATGAGGATTTTTAAAATATATTTTATTGATATTTTACAGAGAGGAAGGGGGAGGAGGGATAGAGAGAAATATCGATGAGAGAGCGACATCGATCAGCTGCCTCCTGCACATCCCCTACTGGGGATGTGCCTGAAACCAGGATACATGCCCTTGACCGGAATCGAACCTGGGACCTTTCAGTCCGCAGGCCGACGCTCTATCCACTGTGCCACACCGGTTTCGGCAGGGATTCTTGTCTTGATCTCTCCAGCCACATCTCTCAGGGTCCAATGTGGAGTAAAGAATGCCGGATGTTTTTAAACACGACCTTCTTCAAGGCAGCAATAATGTCCCCCGAGCTGCAACCTAAACCGGAAAACTCCCAAGGGTTAGGGGCCGCCAGCCCTCCCTAGCCAGGCTTCTCTTTCTCAGTAATGCTGAGGAAGGCCAAGATGGGGGCCTTTGGTCTCAATGAGCTCAAAGAAGCTTGGAAGAAGCCCAATCTATAAAAGCATAAAAGTTGATGGTATTGTATATATGACATACACATACTCGTAGTAGTCAAAGTAGCTGTTAAAACTTTATAAGGCATAGAACGAAGTATAGTATGCCACCGTTTGCATATATGTGCATATGTTTTTATATATGCATAGAAACTTCATTGAGAATCTTGGGAAATGGTTGCAAGACCATGCTGACGAGGGAGCACCTCGGGTCTGGGCGGGAGAGAGACTCAGCTTTTCATTATATACCTCCATGTATTATTAAGACGAAGCTTGGTTTCCCATGCATGTGCTGTTCCTGTTTCATCTTTTTAATAGAAATTAATTTTAGCTTTCCTTAAAGTTTTTATGGATAAAGTAAGAAAATACACAAATGGAGAATGCTATAAAAAACTCCGTGCCACCCAATTTCAACGTTATCTCGTCAGCCTGGATTCATGTGTACTCTCTTCCCAGCCTTGCCCCTCTTGATTATTTTGGTCCAGGTTTATCTGATATATTTTCTGCCGCAGATATGGAATCAGTCGTTTCTCCAGGGGGTTCTGGTTTCTTTTAGTGGGAAATAATATTTAAAGATAAAAAAATCTGGCCGAGACCGTTTTGGCTCAGTGGATAGAGCGTCGGCCTGCAGACTGAAAGGTCCCGGGTTCGATTCCAGTCTCGGTCATGTACCTTGCTTGCGGGCACATCTCCAGTGTGGGGTGTGCAGGAGGCGGCTGATGGATGTCTCTCTCTCATCGATGTTTCTGACTTTCTATCCCTCTCCCTTCCTCTCTGTGAAAAATCAATAAAATATATTAAAAAAAAGAAAAGATAAAAAATCTGGATGCTAGAGGATAAAAAACCAACAACCGATATAGTATTTCTAAAAGTGCAAGACATTCAGAATAAAAACTACATAGGAGGTTTTAATCTATTTCAACATGATATTAATACAACATGAAACTGAACTTGAGCCATTATCTGATTAATTAAGGTAATAGCCACTGCAAACAAGCCAGGCTCCAGAGGGACTACTTTGGGCCTCAATGACCTGCTGAGATGACTCACTGATCAAAGAAAAAGATAATGGCCAGATCAGGACACATCCCCAAGCCTCATGATTAGGAGTGAGGGAGCAAAGGAGGGGAGGGGATTCAGGGACCTGCCACCAGCATGCGTGGCGCCGCCTGAGTGCCCACTAGGCTTAGTGGCTTGCCGTTTGAAATCCCAGCGAGCTTCACCGGCTACTGTCCATCCATGCCTGGCTGCACCAGGAAGGCTTGCCTAAGGAGACTGGTGTCAAGAGGACTGGTAAGTTCAAAGGGTAAATAGGAAAGGCCTGGATGCCGTTATTAGAAACACAGCTGAAATACATCCTGGGCCATGTGTGTGTGTCCATGACAGAACTGAATAATGGCACAATATGTTGATGCATACTGTAGTCAGAATAGTAAAAAAAAAAATTTTTTTTCAGTTCCTTTGTGTTCTTTAAAGGACAAAGCTCCCTAGTAAGGTTGAATCAGCCTGTTTTCACCAATGTGGGTTAGAGCTGAGGGCAGGAAAGTGACCCAGGGTTTAGGGGGCCAGGACTTTGAACCACTTTACTGGTGTTGGTGATGGAGTTCTTGAGATCCAGTTCCAAATTTTCATCTGATCTCCTTGTGAATCTCTGCCCCAGATTTGTGATGGCAGCTGACCCGGGCAAGGAAGATCCTTTAGCAGCCATGAAACCACTGAGTGAAGCTACCAGCAGATTCTCTTGAGCATCAGAGCGGCGTTTCAATCGCCTCCTGGCGCCTGGTCAAAAACCAAGTGTGTTGCCCAAACCAGTTTGGCTCAGTGGATAAAGTATCGGGCAGAAAGGTCCCGGGTTCGATTCCGGTCAGGGGCATGTATCTTGGTTGGGTGCACATCCCCAGTTGGGGGCACACAGGAGGCGGCTGATCGATGTCTCTCTCTCATCGATGTTTCTGGCTCGCTATCCCTCTCCCTTCCTCTCTGTAAAAAATCAATAAAATATACTAAAACACACACACACAAAAAAAAACAAGTGTGTTGAGGAAAAGCTATCACGCATTTGGGGGTCAGTGCTGGCCCCTCAGAGCTGTACAACTCAAAGGCCCTAGAGGATGCTGCCCAGGAGAGTGGCCGCCACTAGCTTTCTATATAAAGTGCTTTCTCACCTGGTCAGTGTGGCTCAGTGGTTGAGCTTCGATCTATGAATCAGGTCATGGTTCAACTTCCTGGTCAGGGTATATGCCCGGGTTATGGGCTTGATCCCCAGTGTGTGGGGGTGTGTGTGTGTGTGTGCAGGAGGCAGCCGATTAATGATTCTCTCTCATCATTGATGTTTCTATCTATCCCTCTCCCTCTCCGAAGTCAATAAAAATATTTAAAATAAAATGCTTTATCTCCTTTAAATGTTTTGAATGGAAAAGGAAAAAGCAAAAATAAAAGTTTCACTCATGGAAGAAAATGGTACAATTAAAGGGTGTATCAGCATGCTTTCCATGAAATGTCTTCTTCCCACTTTCTCCCTAAGTTTTACTGTTTTGTATATCCTTAATGCACATATCGACATTTAATTGCAACAGCAAATGTATCTTGGGAGCTGAGAGCTATTCAATTTCCTGGCAGATATAAAAAGGCCTGAAGCTGGGAATTGAAAGAAATTTCCCACCAGTAGGATTAAAATGTCCCATTCCTTCATAAAATGGTCTCCTGACAGTGAGGTTTGTTTGTTTGATCAGCAAAACAAAATGTGTATTTTACTCACAGGCATATAATAAATCCCTAAAATAGCCAGCAATCATTTAGGACCCAGTTTGCATTATAAAGACCCTTATTTGTGGTTTGTGGAGTTTTTTTAACAGCCTTATTAAGATATATAATTTACATACCATAAAGTTCACCCAGGTAGCGTGTACAACCCAGTGGTTTTTAGTATGTACTTCAGAGCTATACATGTGGTTCATCCTTTAATATTATTACAGGAAGCACTGTGCTATAGCTTCTCCTAGGTAAATAAGAACGAACATAATTATCTTTCATTTAACCAGACATCTTAAAGGGCAGTGGTTAAGAGCTTGAGATTTAAATCCAGCTCTGCTGTGGGTCTCTGCTGTTAATCTCTCTGGGCCTTGATTTGCTTGTCTGTAAAATGGGAGAGATCCACCTGGCCAGAGCAGCTTAGTTGGCTGATTTTTATCCTGTGCACCAAGAGGTTGCCAGTTTGATTTCCGGTCAGGGCACTTACCTGGGTTGCAGGTTCGATCCCTGGCTGGGATGTGTGCTCAGGCACGGACCAAAGTTAACTGATTGATGGTTCTTTCTCTTTCTCTCCTTCTCCCTTCCTCTAAGCATGTCCTCCAGTGAGGATCAAAACAACAGCAATGGTAAAAACCACAACATGTCTTCATGTGGGCAATTAAATGAGATACAACATACACAGAGCTTAGAACAGTGCACGGTACACGGTAAGCACAGAATAGACAGCCCACAGGGTCCTGTAATTCCCGGATGTGGGTGACTTTCTCAGTGAGGCACTTAAGTCCGCAAGGTGGGGGGACAGAACACAGGTCCACTGGCTGCTGCTGTGGGGTCTTCCTTGAACCTCCTATGACCCCGGGAGCTGGAGATAACATGCCAGCAGCAGCAGCCCCGCCTTCCCACAAGTAGAAATGCAAATAGCACATCGCATTAAATAATGCATTTATCAATAGGTAATAAAAATAAAAGCCAGCCTTTACCGAACACACACTACGTACCAGGCACTCTGCAAAAACTCTCCTCATTAGCTTACTTCACCCTCACAACAACCCCAGGAGGTATATAGGCTTCTAATCTCTCTCTCTCCTCTCTTTTTTTCAGGTAAGAAGAATATGTGGCCGAAACCGGTTTGGCTCAGTGGGTAGAGCATCATCAGTCTTCGGACTGAAAGGTCCCGGGTTCGATTCTGGTCAAGGGCATGTGCCTTGGTTGCCGGCACATCCCCAGTTGGGGAGCGTGCAGAAGGCTGCTGATCGATGTCTCTCTCTCATGGATGTTTCTAACTCTCTATCCCTCTCTCTCTCTGTAAAAAATCAAAATATATTAAAAGAAGAAGAATATGTGTATACTAAAATACTGTTTTGTTTTGCTTTTTAAAAATATTTTTATTGATTTCAGAGAGGAAGGGAGAGAGAGAGAAAAAAACATCAATGATGAGGAAGAATCATTGCACACCCCTACTGGGGATCGAGCCTGGGCACGTGCCCTGACCATGACCTCCTGGTTCACAGGTTGATGCTCAACCACTAAGTCATTAAGACCCGGCTTGTTTTGCTTCTTCCAGCCTATAAAAAACTTTGATTTGAGTCATCCTTACATATTCTGGGTGACTCTGCCTGTTGCCTAATCAATACCCATTGCTCCCCTCCTTTGTTGTGATCGGGTTCAGTACTGTGTCGGGGGAATTCTAGAACAAGGGGTCTGGACAATTTATTAGGTCAGGAATAGAAGCATTCTATTAACTGCAGAATGGACTCCACGCCGCACAGTTTGTAACAGGATAAATGCTTGTTCCAAGAATGAACGGGGAAAGCAGCTGAGGTGATGATACCTCAGCTAGCGGCCCCGCCTCTTCATCAAAAGGGTAACCGGGAGGTCAAATTTCAAATCCAAGTGTGAGGAGGAGAAGACAGTGAAGCTTGAAGCTAATGCGTGGGCCTTTTAATTTGCTAATGAGCGCACCGGTGGCATAATAAACCGCGGGGTTCAAAGGCTCTCTCTCAGATTTAAAGCGGCACCCCCGACATTCTGGTTTTGTGGTAAATATTTTGTCAATGGCTAAGGACTGCACATGAACTTCCTTTTTGTCAACGCCACTGTTTCCTTACGCCCACTGTCTTTTTCATAGCGTTCAGCAGCCGCTCCTTCTCGAAATCCTCTCTGCCCTGGTCTCTGAGCTCTGCCCCTTCAACGCAGCTGCATCTCAACCCATGTTTATTGATCGTGTGTGATGTGCCAGACCCCGGGCCATCATCATCCATTTATGAACTCATTCATCAGCGCTCACTGAGTCCCCACCGATGGGCACGGTGCCAGGGACGGAGACAAAGATGAACAAGACAGAATCCCTGGCCCAAGAAGCTGCACAGTCTGAGAAGGAGACCCCTAACACCTCCCGGAAGGACGAGGCTTCCTCGGGAGCCCAAACTCGGGGGGCTGGGGCCCTCAGACAAGGAATCCGTTGCTTCTCTCTGGAAGGGGCACGCATTGCACGGCACAGTGCCCGGCACGTGCCGCATTTCCATCAATATTTGTCGTCAGAACAAGCAGCCCTCCCAGCGGACAGACTGGCACGACCAGGAGACTTTCAGGGAACCCTACTAGCTGAAGTCGTGGTGTTCAACTCAGCGGGGTGGAGGTCAGATTCTCAGGGGGGCGTGGAAGGGGCGGTGATGGGGATAATGTTTATCGGAAAGAGTAATTTTTTTCCTCCGGTTACTATTTCATTTATAAACTTCACACACAGCATATTTAAAGAATATGTATGCATATTACATTAATTATTCAATTGCAACTTTCGTTTTATACATTTATCAAGAATGAGAGTCACATGATAGTTTTTCTGATATAAATTACAGGCATTCAAGCTCAAACTAGGAAGGCTGGCAGATAAGTAGAGAGGGTGCATGGATTCTGCAGCAAAGCCACCGTCCTCTTGAGGGGAGGGGAGATTTTTCTGTTTAACAAGAGGGGAGAGGGGTGTTGGGTTGTGAAAAACTGCATCTTGGAAGCGACGGTTTGCCGACCAGCATCAATATAAAATGACACAACCCGGCCAGAGTGGCTCAGTGGTTGAGCATGGACCTATGAACCAGAAGGCCACGGATCGATTCCCCATCAGGGCACATTCCTGGGTTGCAGGCTCAATCCCCAGTAGGGGGCATGTAGGAGGCAGTTGGTCAGTGATTCTCTCTCATCATTGATATTTCTCTCTTTCTCTTTCTCTCTCTCTCCCTTCCTCACTGAAATCAATAAAAATATTTTTTAGCGGAGACCTGTTTGGCTCAGTGGATAGAGCGTCGGCCTGTGGACTGAAAGGTCCCAGGTTCGATTCCCGTAGGGGGCTTGTACCTTGCTTGCAGGCACAACTCCGGTAGGGAGCGTGCAGGAGGCGGCTGATCAATGTCTCTCTCTCATCGATGTTTCTGACTTTCTATCCCTCTCCCTTCCTCTCTTTAAAAAATCAATACAATATTTTAAAAATATATTTTTTAAAAATAAATAAAAATTAAAAAATAAAATGACCCAAGGATCGTATCTTCAAAAGCAAATTCCTGAGCTGGGCTTGTATTAGCAGGGTTCTCCAGAGACTCAGGACTAATAGGAAACAGAGAGAGAGACAGCTGCAGCTATATTTTATGCGTGTATGTTATATACAAATATATATGGCCACATACTTGTAGTTAATGATGCCTGCTCCCTTTCCTGTGGCTACCGAACAAAGGACCGCGTGCTCAGCAGCTTGAAACAATCGTGGACACGAAATTTGAGAACGGCTCCACCGGACGATTGAAGCTCGGGCCTCCCCTGAAGTTGCCATCAGGTGTTGGCTGCAGCTTTCATCCTCTTACCCAGGCTGATTACCCAAGATGGCCACTCACCTGGTTGGTAGTTGACATCGGCTGTCATCTGCAACCCATGGCCGCTGCAGCAGAGTCCATCTGAGGACCCTCAGCCTTCTACATGGCATCTTCCTCCACCCACAGGTCCTCAGCCTTCGACATGGCATCCAGCTCCATCCACAGGTCCTCAGCCTTCTACGTGGCATCTTCCTCCATCCACAGGTCCTCAGCCTTCGACATGGCATCCGGCTCCATCCACAGCAAAGCCAGTGACCTTTCTGACCTGGCCTCCGAAGTTGCACAGCCTAACTTTCACATACCCGGGTCAAAGCTCTCACCAGTCTTCTCAGATTCAAGGGGTGGAACATATTTTTTAAAATATATTATTGATTTCAGAGATGAAGGGAGAGGAAGAGAGAAACATCAACGATTGAGACAGAATCACTGATCGGCTGCCTCCTGCACGCCCCACAGTGGGGATGGAGCCCACAGTCTGGGCATGTGCCCTGGCTGGCCATTGAACCATGACCTCCTGGTTCATAGGTCAACGCTCAACCCCTGAGCCACGCCGGCTGGGTTAGACTCCACTTCTGGAAGGGGCAGTGGCACGATCACCATGCAGAAGAGCAGGTGGGACGGGAGATCTCGGTGCGGCCCTCCTTGGAAGATACAGTCTGACATGGCTCCCAAATCAACCTTCTCCGTCCTGACCTCTTAGCTCCTCTCCTGTTTTCTATACACAACTGCCCAGAAGCTATCTCCACTGGGGAGTCTTGTCGTCAACCCAAACTCACGTCTAAAACAGAATTGTCGCCGAGACCAGTTTGGCTCAGTAGATAGAGCGTCGGCCTGCGGACTGAAGGATCCCGGGTTCAATTCCGGTTGGGGGCATGTACCTTGCTTGCGGGCACCTCTCCACAGTGGGGCGTGCAGGAGGCAGCTGATCCATGTCTCTCTCTCATCGATGTTTCTGACTTTCTATCTCTCTCCCTGCCTCTCTGTAAAAAAATCAATAAAATTTATTTTAAAAAATAAAATAAAATAAAAAATCGTCCCTGTGGGCAGGAGCGTGACCGTGGGCGAAGCAGCTCCCTGCTGTGCGGGAATCCCCTGATGTGGCCGGTGCCCACTGGCTGTGGAGCAATTCCTTCCTTCCCTGGGCAGCAGCGGGCAGCCTGGCCCTGTCCCCGTGTCCCCCGGTCCCCTTGCCTCTTCGATCACACCACCCACTGCACGCCTTCTCTTTGGTGCTTCCAAACCCAACGTCAAGTTCTTCTTTCATTTGACCTTCAGCAAACCCATTCCGCCTGGCTCTTCACCTGACTCACCTTCTTGATGATCTCAGATACTTCATTCTGCCTCCTTCCACCCCCGCCGGTTCTGCTTTCTTGGAGGCAAGGAATGGAGGCATGCCTTCCCCCCGGGTGTTCAGCGTAGGAGTGGGGACACATATACCGTATTTTCCGGCGTATAAGACAACTGGGCGTATAAGACGACCCCCAACTTTTTCAGTTAAAATATAGAGTTTGGGATATACCTGCCCTATAAGATGACACCCGGCGTATAAGATGACCCCCGACTTTTGAGCTTAGCTCTCAGAAGGTGGGAAAGGCTACTGAGAGCTAGAGAATTCCCTGTCCCCGGAGGCATGCGAGCAGGGACTTGAGCGCACTCAATGGGGATGCAGCAAGGAGACTACCATGAGGCAGGCGGGGAGGGACTAGCCGGCTGGGGCCTGGGAAATTATTCCAGAACCTGGGCAGGAAGGCTGCAGGCCTGCGGGGAGGGAGCACCCGGGAAGGGAGAAGGGACTGCCCTGGGGTGGCCGGAGGGAGCCAGGCTCAGTTGGTTTTGCCAAGGGCAGTCCCCATTTCTTGGGAGCTTGAAGCCCCAGAGCCTGGCACTGCACACACTCCACTCACTCCTTCAGAGAACCGAGCAAACATTTACCAGCCGGCGAGGCAGGTTGGGGCTGCCGGCGCTCTCCAGCCTCCTGCTCGCTGGCCGGCCGGCAGGGGACAGCAGAGACACGCGGATGCCAAACCACCGCACAGCCTGCCGATCAGCGTCCCCGCTGGGGAAACTGGGTCACTCGTCCTGCCAAGCGGCAAACATGCCCAGGCAGGTGGGCACACGGGGCTGCCAGATGCCACTTGACGGGGCCATCGGCGCCCTCGGGCCTCTGGCCTGGCAGAAGTCGCCCCTGCTGGCCGAAGGAAGGGACAGGGAGGGTGGGCTGGGGTGGCTCAGGGCTGGGGCAGGATGGAGAGATCCTGTCCCAGCAAAGAGTTTGGTTTAGCCGGACACGCTGCGAGGGGACCCCCATAGTAGAGAAGGTGGGAGCCGGGTCTGCAGAGGCTGGGGCGCCTGAGTGACTTGCTTCAGAGAGAATGGGAACCTCACTGCATCCAGAGGGTGAGGCCCTCTTCAGGGCCGGGTGAGCCTCCAGGCCAGTCAGTCAACGCCAGGCCTGCTAGCTCAGTGGTTAGCAGGCAGGCGTGAGGTGAGATCTCGCCACCCGTTCGCCGTAGGACGTGGATGACTCACTTGCAGACCCCCGTTCCCTTGTCCATAAAGCAGGCGGCTCTGTCACAAAGAGGAAGCGGAAGACGGAGGCGAAGAGGCCCACGGATTTTTCCGTCTCCCCCCCACCCGCCTCCACCCAGGCGGACACCCTCTGCAGGGAGACACAGCCGGGGGAGGGGTGCCTAAGGAGCTGCTAGTCCTCGGGGCGCACTCATCCTGCAGGGATGCTGTCTCATCTGTGGGGACCGCCTCTCTCACCGCCCTCTCCACCCCCTGAGTGATCGCAGCAGAGAGAGGGGAGGGTCTGGGGGAAGCAGCTCTCCACGCTCCAGCTGGGTCTTTTGAGAATCAAGAGGATCAGGGAGATGCAACAAGACCTGGAACGAACGAGGGGGACCCGGAGGATGGGACCAGGAAGGAGCCGTCCCCGACACTCTGGCTCTTCCGTGGGCTCTGAGGGTTAGAAGGGCCATTGAGCCCCAAGTCAAGGACCCGGCTACGTGCTCTTCAGACCGTGTGCCTCCTCCACTCGTCTCAGACCTTGAGGTCTGGACGCGCTGGCACTGCTGCAGGGAAGGAGCGAGGAGGGTTGGGGAGGGGGGAGGGACGGCGGATGCCTCCATAGGAGGACTCGCTCAGTGCTGGGTGGAGCAGGCTGTTCCCAGAGGAGGAATTTTGGAGAACTGATTTGAGCCTCCAGTTTTACTGATTAAAAAACACACACACACAAAAACCATCAGCCAAAACCGATTTGGCTCAGTGGATAGAGCATCGGCCTTCGGACTGAAGGGTCCCAGGTTCGATTCCGGTCAAGGGGCATGTACCTTGGTTGTGGGCACATTCCCCAGTGGGGGGTGTGCAGGAGGCAGCTGACCGATGTCTCTCTCATTGATGTTTCTAACTCTCTATCCCTCTCCTTTCCTCTCTGTAAAAAAGCAATAAAATATATTAAAAAACAAAACAAAACACTCACTGGGGCTCAAAGAACAGCGGGAGTGCCGAAAGGAAATTTCCTACCCTTTTTTAATTGCTTCTAGAATCGTCCTCCCACCTGTGACTATTGGGAGGAAGTGACTGGATCTCTGCAGGGAGCTGCCCACACCTGAGAGGATCCCCATCTCCGTGGAGATCTCCCTCTGCTCATAGGCTCCCTGTTTCCCCTCTGGCCCCTGCCCAACCTCAGACCTGAAACGGACTGAGTCCTCCAGCACAGCCTGGCCTGCGCGACGCCATGAGGCCAGCGGCTTTCATGGGAACCGCCCACCCCTGCCGTGTGCTAGCTGAGAGAGCTTGGTCAAGCCACGGCCGAGCTCTGAGCCTCAGTTTCCTCATCTGTGAAATGGGCACAAGGATAGCATTTTTTTTTTCCTCACATCAGAGCTATGATTCTTCCCAGTCCCTCTTCCTCTGAAATGAAAAGCAAACATAAAAAGAGCCAGCTTTGGCTAGGCCGGTTTGGCTCAGTGGATAAAGCATCGGCCTGCGGACTGGGGGATCCCAGGTTCGATTCAGGTCAAGGGCATGTATCCTGGTTGCGGGCACATCCCCAGTAGGAGGCATGCAGGAAGCGGCTGATCAATGTCTCTCTCTCATTGATGTTTCTGGCTCTCTATCCCTCTCCCTTCCTCTCTGTAAAAAAATCAATAAAAATATATATTTAAAAAAAAAAAAAAAAAAGAGCCAGCTTCTTCCAGCCCAACAGCAGGGCCCAGAAAGCAAGGGGGCGGAAGTCAGACTTTGGAATCTTCCAGTCCAGGTGCAGGGAGCTGAGTGGGGGGCAGAAGTCGCTCAGGGGCCAGCCCATCTCTGCCCGCAGAGTGCACGGTGACTGTATCCAGGTGGCTGTGCCTCTTCAGCCCTCGACATCCTCCACTGGACAATGGGGAGGTGGGGCTGGGACCCCCAGACCCTGCAGCCTCTGAGATTCCCAGCCCTGGAGCGAGGCCTGGTTCTCTGGGACGCAGCCCAGGCCTCCTGCAGCCACAGCCGCGGACACAGACTCGCCCGGGCTCTGGCCCCCAGCCCAGAGGTCACTCGGCCCCAGGAAAGCCCCTGCTTTGCAACAGGGACTCTGGCCTCTGGGTGCCTGGCTCTGGCCAAGGCTTTCCAGGGAAGGACAGAGGAACGGCGGGGCTGGCAGAGACCTGGCCAAAACAGCCTGCCGCTCAGACCCCGGGGCCTTGCTCTCCATCCACAGCCTCGGCCACCGCCACTGGGAAGAGGAAGGCGGGCACCTGCTGGGGGCAGGGCAGCTTCCTGCTGGAAAGGCCTGGGTCAGGGCCTGGGCCAAGACCCTGGGAGGGGACGTGTGGGAAGGAGGAGCTCGGCCAAGGAGCCCCACCCAGCAGGAGCCCCGTCACTGACTCAGTCAGCGAGCAGTGAGTCAGCCCGTCCTCTGCGTGTGACCCCGGTGGCAGCTGTGGGGGGGTCAGCAGAGGGTCAGGCAGGGCCGGCCTTGGAGGACTTTCCAATCCACCGTGTGGACAGTTCGGGGGAGCCAGGCAGGGCGAGAGGAGAACCGAATCCCGGGGAGCTTCCAGGAGGTGGCAGGACCTGGCTGCCTTCCTCTGACAGAGGGTCGGTCTGTGTTCCTCCCCTGGGCTGGGAGGCACTCAGAACACCCACCTCATCATCCTCCAACAGCGATCGCAGGCCGGCTGCTGGGCAGCGTGCACCTCGTGGTAACTCGCTGGCGCTGGGGACCTCTCTATCAGTCACTGGAGGCCGCGCTATGAGGATCACCCCTGTCTGCAGACAAGCAGACTGAAGGCCAGTCACAGGTGCCTCTCCCGGGGCGCTCAGCTGCTGAGGCCGGGAGCCGGGATTTGAACCCATGTCCAACCATCTTCCCGTCCTGGGGCCATCCCATGAAGATGCTGACTCCCACTGCTGCCTGTAGCAAGGATAGACACCCCTAATCCTCACCCCCCCAGCCCTGCCCCCCATCCCATGCAGGCTGGGCAGATTTGGCCAGAAACGTAGACATTTCCAGGGAAAATCGGCCGCTCTGCTTGCTGTCCCCGCTGCAAGCAGGAGCACAGCTCAGTGTTTTCAGGGTCACCCACCGGGAGGTACGTCAGCTGGGGAGCCAGTGTCCTCCGAGGAGCCCTGGATGTCGACGCCTTCACTTCCACTGGGGGATCCACTCCAGGACTTCCCGGTGACTCGGGCAGACGCACGCACGAGCATGGCCTTGCACAGCCAGGCAGAACCCACTGGAGAAGGCCCTCCGGTGACTGGATGACCTTGAGCACATCTCGGAGCCCTCGGAGCCTGGCTCTCCCGTCTGTCGGGACAGCGACAGCCGCGCCAAACAGAATGGACAGCCGGAGCCTGAGACTGGCCGAGCGAGCGGGTCTGTGTGAAGCCACCTAACGCCAAGCAGATATTTAGTGAATGCTGTTCCTCAGCGGATCGCTGAGCCTTAAACACAGAGTCCGGGTACCATGCTCAGCCCTGTACCATCTCAGCGGAGCCCCCCGGCGCTCTGAGGAGGCAGGGGGTATCTCCCCGTTTTGCAGATGAAGAAACTGAGGCTCCAAGATGTTAGATTACTTGACGCATCCCCTGCCTGCCACTCCTGGCCACCCCGCCGGGCCCCACGGGGAACCCTGGTGCACGGCTTTGGGCCTCTGAGACTCTCGTTATATATATATATATATATATATATTTTTTTTTATTGATTTCTTACAGAGAGGAAGGGAGAGGGATAGAGAGTTAGAAACATCGATGAAAGATATCGATCAGCTGCCTCCTGCACACCTCCCAGTGTGTTATGTGCCCACAACCAAGATACATGCCCTTAACTGGAATCAAACCTGGGACCTTTCAGTCTGCAGGCTGACGCTCTATCCACTGAGCCAAACCTGTTTCGGATAAGACTCTCCTTTGCTTTCACCCCTGTGGGTCCCTGAGGCTGGCCAGCACGGTGCAGTGTGGGAAGAGAGATTAGCTAGTGTGCCGAGAGCATTCTAGAATCTTCGAGGTCCTAGTTCTGAGCTGCAGAGGGAATGGGGGCCCTGTGTTCTCTGCCTTTCATTTCAATGCGCTGGGCTTCCTCCAGAGCAGTGGTTCTCCACCTTCCTCAGGCCGCGACCCTTGCATACAGTTCCTCATGGGGTGGTGTCCCCCAACCATGAAATGTTGCTCCTGTGATGCATCGTGATGTAAATCTGCATTTTTCGATGGTCTTAGGCGACCCCTGTGAAAGGGTTGTTCGACCCCAAAGGGGTCGGGACCCACAGGTTGAGAACAGCTGCTTCAGAGGGTCTGAGACCCCCAGGCCTGACCGAGGCCTCTTCCCGATGCTCCGGGCAGCATCCCGCCTGCTCCCGCCTCGCTGGGCTTGTCTGACCTGTACACGCCTGGATGCCCGCTATTCCCGCCCCTCATCCCCCAACCATCCTCTCCCCCCGCCCCCGCCGCCCCTCTCCCCCTGCCAGCTTCATTTGAATCATCAGAGCTCCGATCCTTCCTGGCACATCCCTCTCCTGCTTCCAGACCGACAGAACACAGCTCCGCTTTCCCGGCTGCTGTCGCTGTCTGTCATCCGCTCTCATCACATCAAAACACGGACAGGGAACATTATTAATAGACGGGACTGGCTGTCTCTGTCCCCCGAGGGGCCCCCAGCGCTAGGGCTGCCCTGACTGACTCAGGGCAACTCCCAAGGGCCTGGAGGCTGCTCTGCCCTCAGCGCTGCCCCCTGCCCACCGCCAGGCCAGGCACAGAGTTGGAGGGGGATCCCCACAGCCTTCCCTTCCCTCCACGTCTTTCTCCTCCCCTCCCCTCCCCTCCCTTTCCCTTCCCTCCTTTCCCTCACCTCTGCAAGGGCTGGTCTCAGGACACCAGGTTAGTATCTGAAGGTGGCGAGAGGGAGTGCACAGGACAGTGTGGGGCGCCGGGAGGCTGCAGGGCTGGGGGCCAGAGTGCAGGGGGGCTGGGCTGCTTCCTGCCCCAGGATTTGGGGGGCTTTTCCTCAAGCCCCAGCTTCTCTCCCAGCCTCGAGGCTGCCCACTGTCCACACCCCCGGACCGAAGCCGTCCTCCCGCCCTCGTGCGTCCCCGCCTCTGGCCTCACCAGGCTCCCAGGCTTCTTAGGCCCAGAAAGTTCTTTCTTTTAAAAAAAGGATGTATGTTTCCATGGATTTTTAGAGAGAGAGAAAAGGGGAGAGAGAGAGAGAGAGAGAGAGAAGGGGAGAGAAGGAGAGGGAGAGAGGAAACACAGACCAGCTGCCTGCTATATGAACCTGCAACCTGGCATGTGCCTGGATTGGGAATTCAACCTGCAACCTTCCTGGTGGACGGGGTGGCGCTCCAACCACTTAGCCACCCAGCCACCCAGCCACCCAACCAGGGCCAGGAAAGCCCTTTCTCAAGGCCAAAGCCAAGGTGAAGGCACAGAGGTGTGTCGGAGTCCATCCCCTCCTGTAGCTCCTCGCTCTGATCAGGCCAGATGCTCAGCTCCCCTCCCCCCCACCCCCCTGCCCAAGGCAGGCCTAGTGCCCGGGGCAGAGCCAGGATTACTCAGCCCCTGAGAGCTGCCTCTAAGTCCATCAATTTCTCTTCTGCGTAAGAAAGGGTTTTGCTCCCATCACCTTTCAGACCTGCCCAGGCACCCACCGGGGAGACAGTCCTCGTCCCCCTCACACCCCCCTGGTTCTGCCAGAGCACA
>PVJN01046597.1:0-16367 GCA_004026805.1 Lasiurus borealis
ATATCTGATATGCAGGATGTATTTTCGTTGTTACAAATTGAACATAATTAAAGCATAGTGATTAATCACAAAAACAATATGTAATTATATATTGTGAAATATTTATTTCTAATTATAAATAAATGAAATTTTTGTCTTGAATCATGGTGTAGCATGGGTAACAGTCTTCATATGACAACAGTAAACTACATTGCTACACATTGGAGTAGCTCTGTTGGTTCCTAAGACCAAGGGAAATAGGTGTTTTCTGATGGTCTTAGGCGACCCTTGTGAAAGGGTCGTTCGACCCCCAAAAAGGTCTCGACCCACAGGTTGAGAACCACTGCTCTAGAGTGTGGCAAACAGTGATGGCTGCCTGTCAGCCCTCTCTGTGTCTCCACATTTCCACATTTTGATCCCTGTCCCTTGTCTGCACCCCAGCACAGTAAACAATGATTCCTGTGCTACTTTATGAGAAAGCCATCTTCTCTTTCTGACCCCATGGCCAACAGTCCAATTTATCCCTGTATGAGTCTGGGTCCCCAGAATCTCACTGGAAACTGGAGTTCAGAGCAGTTGGGAACTTGTAACTCCCTCCCAATTGAAAAAACAATGCCCACCAGCCCAATTCTCACATGTCTCTGTACCTCTGCCTTTCTGAGCCTCTGCATGTCCTACCAGGTCTCAATGCACTTTTTTATTTTCTTCTAGTTGTAGAACTTATTCCACCGGCTTTCCCATGGTTCTGGGGGATAGTCATTTTATCTCTTAGTTGTAGTTTTGGTATGGTTGTGAGAGGCAGCACATACAGGTATATATCTTATAATGCCATCTTGGTTCTCCTCCTATTATCTTTTTTTAAAATATATACTTTAATTGATTTCAGAGAGGAAGAAAAGGGAGAAAGAGATAGAAACATCAATGATGAGAGAGAATCATCAATTGGCTGCCTCCTGCAAGCCCTACACAGGGGATCAGGCCCACAACCCATGCATGTGCTCCAACTAGGAACCAAACTGTGACCTCCTGGTTTATAGGTGGATGCTCAACCCCTGAGCAACACTGGCCAGACACTCCTTTCATCCTTTAAGGTGGCTATTCAGGTCTAGGACTTGCTTCTTGTTTTTTGACTTCCTTCATTTTAGAGAAGAGGAAGGTGATGACAAAACTGAATCCACTTCCTTTTCTTTTAACCTAAGAATACTGTTCTTCCTTAGAATTATGCTTTATATTGTCTCTTGATTCTTAATCTTTTATTCTTCTAGAAAGAAATAGATAACATGTATTTATTTTGTTAAACACTTTGGGTAGTTTTTTACATAGTATACACAGACTAGTCATCTTTCAGATGGGAAAAATTTATTTTTTGCATACACCAATTTAGAATTAATGCATTTATTTAATAAAGAAACATACTCTGCATTTAAGGTATAAATTAGGGAGTTACCCTTTTTTTCTAAAACAACCTAAATAAAACCTTTTATCTCTGTCCTTTGCTGGTAAAGAAGAGAGGTCTTAAAATACTAATAAATAGTCAAATGACTTTAATTCAGATAAGAAATGTCTTCCTTCTTTACTCAGTTCTGAAGGAGATAAATTTAAGGTCTATTTAGGTATACAGGGATAGGCAAAATTAGGTTTATAGTTGTAATACAAATTAATACAATGATAAATAATAATATAAGAATAAACTCTAGGTTTCATGTACTCACAACTGTAAACCTAACTCTTGCCCAACCTTGTATATAGAAACCATACTTTCAGATACTATCACATTTATCTTTTTTATTCCAGAAGTGATAATAGTAAGGCCCATAAAGAAAGGGCATTTATCTTTGGTAATGAACTATATGCAGTGATCAATAACCAGTAATTTATACTTAAGTAAACATCACAGCCATCAGATTTGAAATATATGTAACCCATTATTCTGCTAATTCAGTCATTGTTCTGTATTCTCTGTCTCCAAAGTAGCACTTTAGTCATATGGTGTGGTGATGCTGAGTGCTAGTTTAAGACTGTTAGAGTCTCTAAATACTGTAAAGAGAACACTCCCCCAACATGCATACCATGACCAATACCAGACCATAAAATAAGTATTAGGAATTACAAGAAGTTTCTGATTTTCTCATGCGACTTTTATTTTTTAATATCATATATAAAATTATTTTTAAAAAAACATTTGGTATTCCTGCTTGCTGAGCCCTAGGCACTGTCTTGACCAACCTCTTGAGTGTTCCAGAGTAATAATGTCTCAAAGATCAAAACTGAAGTAGTACCAAACTCTAGCATTTAATTGGTTTCCCTTTTCTCTGAATCTTCTTGAATACTTTAATAAGCAATCATTTTAGTGGACACATTGGAATTACCTACAATAAGCATACTTTGCAATCCATATGCAAAGGAACCATGTGTCACTGAATCATGATGCTCCCAAACCTACCAGGAAGCTGCTTCCCTAGCCCTTTCTGCCACTCCACTGTTGCTCTGGAAACCAGTACAGAGAAGAGGAGAGTGAGCCTCAGACCTCACTGAAATCACAGCAGAGCAGCAGTCCTTCCATATCAGCAGTTCTTCGGATGTCAGCATCAGGGGCAGTGTGACACTCTCTCCATAGGTATATCCCTGGAATCTCTCAGAGACAATTTGTCTGCCATCTTACAGCAGAACTCCCCACTGTATTTATTTGGTATATTGGATCACAGAATATTATTTTCAGGCCAGATCTGAGAGTTCATCTTGTCCAATCCAAATTTTTATTTTGCATTAAATTTATTTTTATTATTATTAAACCAGAGGCCAGTGCATGAAAAGTCATGCATTGGAGGTGGAGTCCCTCAGCCCCGCCTGCCCCCTCTCACAGTCTAGAAGCCTTCAGGGATGGTAGGCAACCTGGTGATCAGGGGAAGGCGACATTCGCATCACATCTCTGCTGCTGCCACTGCCTGCAGCACAAGCTACAGCTGGTTCCGGTAACCTGAGCCTCAAGTGGCCCTGGGCAGCTGGGCAGCCAACATCTGAGGCTTGCCTGTGTTTTGGGCTGGCCCTGTGTGGCTGGGGGGCTGAGGAGACTTGGGGACTCTTGAGGCAGGCACACACCTGCTACCCTAGCAGGGCTGAGGGGACTGGGCACTACCATCTTGTGGCTGTGGGCACTGCCATCTTTGAGGGTGTGGTGGACAATTAGCATATTTCCTCCTTATTGGCTATGTGTGCCACCATCTTTGTGAGGGCGTGATGGTTAATTAACATATTCCCCCTTTATTAGATAAGATAATATATTTATATATAGACAGATTAGGAATTTCATCAAGTAAAAAGAAGAAATATAAAGTTGTCCTGAATTCCACCTATTGGATATATTTCCTTTTAACATTTTGGGGACTATTCCTTGGTAACAGATATTACAAGATCAGTCCCAGCCACTACATCACAGTGGTCCCTAGGAATGACACTAGACTATTTGGCCACACCCTCAGCTGCCTGAGAGAATTGATAAAATAGAGTAAAATGGAGACCAGGCTTAAAGATCCAATAAGCAGACAAAACTGGTTAAGCCAGGTAAGCAGAGCTGAATCTAGTTTATTCTGTGAATGTAAGTGAAATTTTACTTAGATTATTACTTGTGAATATCTCTGGTGATTATAAATGGAACCTTTTAACCAATCCTCTACTCTCTGGAAACCCCCATTGTAATAATCAATTAGTGTAAGGGTTAACCAACTTCCTCTTAATAAACACCCTATAACAGCATGCCTCTGAGCCTCAGACCAATTCAAGTTTGAAAGTTCCCTGTTCACCAACAATTTGTTTCTTGCTCCAAATATTTATATCAAATATAGCTCTCTGATTTTTCTTTTGGACTGTGTGTCTCTGTGTGTATATATACACAAATATGTAAAAATACGTCTTATACTTATATGTAAAATAGATTTATGCATGTATAAATGCAATATATATACATACATATATATATAGTATAAAATACACTTTCTTTAAAAAAAATGGGATAAAGTTATACATATTTCTAACCCACTTAATCCCAGCTTTGCCACTTACTGTATGTCAAATTACTTAACCTCTCTGTATCTTAATTTCTTCATCTAAAAAGGGCATTAAACTATAATCTTAATAGCATAGGGTTGTTATAAAGATTTAATGCATTGATACATGTGAGGCACTTTAAACAATAAGACATAAACAAACTGACCAATAAATGTTAGTTATTATCATACTACTATTTATTAAACACTTCCTAATTATTGTTCATCTAAGCAATGGCCAGTCAATCCTTTCATTATGCCAAATGAGAACTCTAAACCCACAGAGTTAATTGCCTTGACAACTTCATGTCATCTGACAGAACCAGGATGCCAGGACTTGACCTAGTACTGCCCACTTCCTACAACCAACAGGATGGTAGTGGCAAGAGCTAACATGCAGAGTGTTTCCTACATGCAAGATTTTGTGCTGGGAACTTTGTAACCATTAATTCAAGCAGTTTTTATACATAATTTTAAAAAGATGGTTACTGTTACAATTCAAATCTTATCCATGAAAAAACTGGGGCATGTACAGATTACAAGTTACCAAATCTGCCTAAGGTATCATCACTAGCAGTGGTAGAGACATAGCATATGAACTCTGGTCTACTGACTCTAAAATTCTTGCCTTGAAACACTATCCTATGGCATAGAACATGAGAGTTTCTTCATATAAATAGTAATGTGAAATCTCTAAAGGTTATTTAAATTATAAAGGTCATGAAAAGAGCATATTTCCTTAATGATCTAATTCATTATAAAGGAACTTAAGTACCACAAAGAATCCAGTAGCCTGACATTCAAAGATGTAACTTAATTCACAAGGGTACTTATATTCCTACCTTCTACCTCATAGTGTCTTAGGCACATCCACAGCATGAAAACCACCCTGCTTTGTGCTAATACGTATCTCACTCAGTACACATTCTGTTTTGCTTATAATGAAGAAAAAAAGACAATCCAATTATTTTCAGTTGGGTTTTGAAAGCTGCTTTAGTAATGAGATAGAACTTCAGGATCTCAGGTTCAGTCTTAAATGGTTGGAAAGGGATTAGGGTATTTGTCAGGCTTCAACTCACTTTTCTCTCCCAAGGCTGTGGGATACATTTTCAATAATGTAGGAAAGAGCAAGCATGCTTAAAATGTTTAATAGATTTATGAGCCCAGACAGAAGGTCATATTTCCCCTTTTGAAAAGGAAAATTTCTAGGCAATCTTTTGTGTTGAAATATGAAATTATTTCATCCTTTCAATTCTTTACTGCTTTCATATATTGCTCACTTGTATATCATCATGAGTTATGCCTGCTGCAATCTAAGTTTTGTCTTGATTCATTGTAACCACCTTCTTTCTCATCAGTTCAATTGATGAAAACTTCAAGTCAAACTACAATATATGTTTTTACTGATTTTTGTATCCAGGCAAAACCTTCAAATGAATGTTGGAAAACTACAGCAACATATTTCATCCGTAAACAAAGGAAACTCCAGGCTCTGAACACTCAAAGGGAAAACTGGCCACTTCAGTATAGAATTCCAGATGTTCATTTCATAGGACAGTTATAGAAAGTTTACAGAATATTTTGTCTTTATATACAGATAGATGCTTCCCTTTTATAGTAGAATATATTTTTTGCCCAAGGACAAGTCTCATAGAAGATGACACTTTGGATAAATAATAATAAACCCAAGAAAGCAAAATGAATAGTAAAGGATTTGTGAAATAATTATTTACCACCCTGCACATCTATTCAACCAATTAACTCTAGAATCCACCGATGATAACTCTGAGGGTTAAAAGGTTAAGAACACACTGTATCAGATCAGGAAGGCAGACCAGACACATCAGAGTGGGGTAATATTACTTCTTCAAATAATTAAATGTGAAATTAAATGCAATTATGTATTTATATGCATAAACAGTGCTGCACCTAGTAGATGCCAAGTAAGAGTTAAAAGAAGGTAAAAAGAGTAGCCAAAGGACATATATATATGACCTCTGGACACAGGCAACAGAATGATCAAGACCAAGGGAGGAGTGATGGAGGCTTCTCGGGTGAAGGTGTGCAAAGGGGGATAAAATGGAGAACATCTATAATAGTGCCAACTATAAAAAAAACGTGACCTGAGTCTATTTATTGGTGGCTAAAAGAAAGAGTTAATTTATTTCTCCTTTAAATTTTGTGGATTGGGAAATCATGTAATTTTTTTAAAAAACAGTAAGCAATGTGAATGTTCTTCCCATAATATACCTAAAAGTATTTGCATCTCAAAACTTTACCATGAAAGGTAGGAGGCACAGACTTTGCAAACAGGTTCAAGCAGCAGTAAGAGAACATCCATAGTCCACAGATGGGGAGAAACAAACTACTCCCTTCAGGAAGCTTCCCCTAATTAATGCTTTTCTTTCCACCTCCCGCTTAGGGGAATTTTCATTTTTGTTCCACAATGCATGCATTCCCCATCAGCTGGAAAACACTTAGAAACACTGGAGTGTGCTAACAACGTTTCTACATTAAGTTGAAGAATGTCATCTGAGCCTCAATTAAATTCAATAAATATCAATTCTTAAATCACTAATAAATGTACTCAGGGTCTTCTCAAAATATTTTAGTCCAATATTCTGAAAGAATCCTATATGATAAAGAGATAATGTGCTAATTAGACCAAACAGTGAAGCGACCATACAGACATCCTTCTGGACAAAGCTGGGGCTAGGAGGATCAAGCCTCTTGCATGAATTTCATGCATCGGACCTCTAGTTTTGTTTATATTTTGCCTTTGTTTACTTTAAACAAATAGCCAGATATTTTTCCAGCAAAATCCATGAATAACAAAGAACTACAATTGGGTACATGTGGTTTAATGGCAACACACACACACACAAGTCCAGAGAAACAAAGGAGGGAAAGGGTCTTATGAACTTCAGAGGGGCTGTTGTAAACAAAGAGTCCATTGGAGAAAACTGAATGTTCCCAGTATAGTGACTTTTCATTGGTTGAGTTATGTCAGTCTCCCATCAGCTGAGCTATTACTGGGTAAGGAGGAATCTTTTTTCCTTCTGCTGAGATAATAAAGTAGTATCATTCCTTTTTTAAATTCTTTTTAATTTTTTGTTTTAAATTTTGAAAGTATTACAAAGTATTACAAAATTTTTCCCCATTGACCCCTTCTAGCCTGCCCCTATCCTCCACTGAAGGTCTTCACCACAATATGCATGCAAGTGCTTGGTTGATCTTTTCCCACCCACCCACCCACCCATCCACCGCCTTCTTCCCTCTAACATTTAACAGTTTATACCATCCTTCTATGTTTCTGGATCTATTTTGTTTATCAAATTATTTTGTTCATTAGATTTTATATCTGAGTGAGATCATGTGATATTTGTCTTCCTCTCGCTTATTTCATGTAGAAAAATACTAAAACTTAAACATGAAGTGTTCTTTTTAAATTTTATTATTGATATTTTTAGAAAGAGAAAGAAATACTTATTTGTGCATTCATTGGTTCATTCTTTTATGTGTCCCTGACCAGAGATGGAACCAGCAACATTAGCATATCTAGATTATGCTCTAATCAACTGAGTTATCTAGAATTATTTCTTATTTATTATATATTTTTTAATTTTTTTCTTTATTAATTAAGGTATTACATATGTGTTCTTATCATCCCACTACCCCCAACCCCCACTCATGCCTTTATTAACCTGTTGTCTGTGTCCATTGGTTTATACGCATGCATACAAGTCCTTTGGCTGATCTTTCCCCCTCATCCCCACTCTCCCCTACCTTCCCTCTGAAGTTTGACAGTTTTATCAGAAATGTAAAGTACACCTCTTCAGGTTGAGGTCAGTAGTGTGCATTGAGTGACACATGCCTGAGAGTTCTCTCATCCATCCTCCTGACTCTATTTTAGATGAGATTTCTCTTTACTAACTGGACACCTTTATTTTTATGTATACTTTCAAATGTGTCTTTTTGATCGTAGATATTTTACATCATCATATCTTTCATATCGTTTGCTTAAGCATTTAAGATGTTCAAAGGTCAGATCTATTTCACTAGCACTTTTTCTTTGGGTCCAATAAATCACAGGAGTTTATCAAGAGACACATATGAAGCAGCATTGCAATTTTTACAGTATTGATGCATAAGTACTTACAGAAAGTTAACTTAGAGCTCTTCAACTCTCCAAAAAAACTAACCTTGTCAGTAAAAGAAACAAACAAACAAAAATCTCAACAGACTTGTTTAGGATTTCCCATAATGAACAGCATGAATGTAAGTGTTGAACACAAATATGTCTAAGGCTTGGTTGGGATCCTAAGATCAAGTTGAGTTCACACAACTCTAGAGGTACATTGTAAATTTGAATAAGTAGAAAATTGTTTTCTCACCAAGTAGCTAAGAGTCAAGAGGCTGACACTAATGTAAGCCCTGAAACCAACTGTGTGATGCTGCATAAATCACCTAACCCCTCTAGAAATTTCTTCTCTGTCTGCAAAGTCAAAAGTTTTAAAAGAGGTCCCCATTCTTTTTTTATCTCTAAATGATGGTTACTTTGCATCATTTAGGTAGCTCAGTGATCGAACACTTAGAAAAAACAGACTGAGGGTGATTGCAGCATTGTACCATTTACCATCTAGTTGATTACATCAGTGAGGGTCTGATAAACTGACTAGGGCGGGCAGAGGATTTGCCAATTTCCTCAGTACTTGCAGCATTTAACAATTTCCTCAGTATAAATGGTTCTACTTTTGCCAATTTCAAGTTTTCTATGGGAGTCACTGAACACAAAATTGGGAAGAGATGTATATATTCAGATCTCAGAAACTGGTACAAGCAGGTTCCAGCACACCTTTGACTTCATTCTCCAGATCTAAAACTTAGTCTCAAGCTAATGGACAAATATCCATTATCACTTTAAAATGATGCCTTAGTAACAAAACAAAACAAAGCTTTGCTAGGGAACATTTTCCTTTTTGGGTGAAAAGACACACAGTACCCATTAGTTTTGGCCTTGGGGAAATAAAAGTGCAAACTAATATCCCTAAACAAAATGCACAAAACACATCTCAGGTTCATTTGCACTAAAGTAATTTGCAAGTCTGCAAATTCTCATTTAACATAGGAGCTCAAGTGAGTCTTTTCACTCAGACAGGCTGGAAACATGTCTCTTAACATCAGGCTACATTTACATCAAATAAAGTTGAGCAACAGCTTAAAGTTGGACAAGTTTCAGTTGAATAATTCAATTGAACATATTTAGAAATTGACCAAAGATAGTACTACCTTTCCTAGAGATATCACGCAAAAATACATTAGTCATTTATAGTATCAGTTACATTTATATGAGAAACTTTGAAGAAAAGATATGTCTTACCACAGCATAAAGCAGACTCTGAAAAAAGGGCTTACATGTAGGTAGTTTATTTCTAGAAACACTCCCAGGGAATAGGAGTAAGAAATGAAAAATAATGTAACAAAGAAAGAAGAAAAATCAGTATTGGGATATGTTACCAAGCTGGTCAATGCTCTGGCCAACTAGATCTTAAAAATTGTAGAATGAGCCTCAGATTTTCTCCTGGATAATTGGAACTGGGGGTAATTTATTTAAAACCTTTTTTACCACATTGGTCAATGGTTATCCCATACAACTTACTAATTTTAATCTTTTATTGATATATTTTACATACATCATCCTAATTTAAAGTATAATGTTCATGAAATTCATCACAATCATCTTTTCAAACATTTCCATTGTCCAAAAAGTTTCTTTGTGTCTCTTTTCAGTTCATCCCTTTTTCTATCTGGGTCATCAGGCAACTACTGATCTATTTAGTTCAATATGGTTTGTTTGAATTTTCTAAAATTTTATATCAAAGAGATCATAGAGTATATATTTATTTTTTGTCTAGCTTCTCTCACTGTGCTTAATCGTTTTTAAATATATCATTTTTTGTTGCATGTATCAGAAATTTATTTCATTTTAATTAAGTGGTACTACACTTTGTCTTACATCTTTTTTATTTATACATTTGTCTTTGTTTCCAAATTGGGGCTATTACAAATAAAGCTGCTATGAATATTCATGTCCAAAATATGTTTTTATTTTTCTTATGTTGTATAGTAGATATGTGTAACTTTCTAAGAAACTGTAAATTGTTTTCCAAAGTGATTGAATCATTTTAAATTCCCATAAATATCATATGAGTGTTCCAGTTGTTTCATATGCCTGCAAAAACACTTAATATTATTAGCCTTTTAAATTTAAGTCATTGCAACAGGTGTATAGTGCTGTTTCATTATGGTTTCAAGCTGCATTTCCCCAGTGATTAATGATGCTAACCATTCTTCATATGCTTTTGACTATTCTACTTTGACCACATGTCTTCAAATATTTTGCCAGTACTATTATATTAAGGTTGTCTTTCTATAATTACATATAGGGCTTTTACATATATATGTGTATGTAAAAGGTAATATGCAAATTAGGCAGGACATCATAACAGTCAAAACCAGCTTAGGAGGGGAGGCGGCTGCATGCACAGATGGGCCAGGAGCAGAGATGCAATGCACAAAGGGGTCAGTGGTGGGCCCAGAGCAGAGACACAACACACAGGGGTCCCACCTCCACTGGGAGACAGCATGCCAGCAGTCCCGCTCTGTACTTAAGCTGCAGAGGAAATACTTTTCTGACTGCTCATTGGCTAAGCTCCCTATACACAGCGTTCTTAGTAACTTGGGTAATAAGAATCCAAGAAGGTGATCTAAGGTTTTTCCACCTCACTCCTGGAGGAAAGAAAGGAAGGTTCACAGCTGCATGGGCTAAGAAATGTCATATCCTGCCCTAGTGGGTTTGCCTCAGTGGATAGAGCCTCAGCCTGGGTCCGGGTTCAATTCTGAGAAAGGGCATATACCTAGGTTGTAGGCTCCTCCCTGACCAGGGTCCAGGTCAGGGCTCATGCAGGAGGCAACCAATCGAAGTGTCCCTCTCACATTAATATTTCTCTGTCTTTCCCACTCTCTTCCACAATCTCTAAAAATCAATCGAAAATATCCTCAGGTGAGGATAAAAAAAAAAAGAAAGAAAGAAATGTCATATCCTATGAATGAGATATCTTGAAAATATCTAAAGAAGTTGTCATTTTGGAGAAACCAAGCTGGCAACATAGGTGAATGAATACCTATACTGCTGCCTCACACAACAATTTCAAAACTACAACTAAATGACAGAACAGACATCATCCAGAATCACAGGAAAGCTGGCTGAGTGGAAATTCTACAACTAGAATGAAAGAGAGGAGCTCATGGAGACTCAGAGGAGCTGCAAAAAGCTGAGACACAGAGACACGAGTGGAGAGGATGGGCAGCAGAGTGCCTGGCTGGCTTCCTCTTGTGGGAGGGAGACAGAAACTCCCACTGGACTGAACCCCAGTACTGGGTGAGACTCATAAGTGGGAGTCTGGACTGTCATGAAAAGGGAGGAGTGCATGGAAATTTAGGGGAGCAGTGAAAGACAGAGTGCTTATACAGAGGGGTGACTGCTGATTGTGCTGCTGGCTTTCTCTAGTGGGAGGGAGACAGAACCTCCCAACTGCACTGAAATCCACTTCCAACTGCACTGAACCCCAGTTTCAGGTGAGACCCTGGGGACCCAGACTCATACGGGTCCCCAAAGTGCATGTAAACTCAGGGGAGCTAGAAAAGCAGAGGTCTGGAGGCACACGAGCACGAGTGCACAGAGAGGGCTAAAGGGATTACCAAGGGACACTGAGACCCAGGGCCCTCATAGGGCAAGGCTGTCAGGAAGCTAAAGCTGCTTGCCCCATCCAAACTAAACAGAGAGACTTGTGCAATTTTGCAAGTCTTGTATCATAAGGCTGACTCCAGCACAAAAGTTTTCCTGGTGGAGACACAGCTAATCTTCACAACCAATTGGCTTGGAGGTCAATTCTCCATAGTAATATCAACAACAATCAAAACTTAACTACAACAAGGCTATACACATAGTCCAAAAAGGGGTGCACCAAGAGAGTCCACCTCAGGTAACTGGGGAGGTGGAGCTACTGAGCTATATAGGACACCTAACATACAAAACTACTTTACCAATTCAGGGAAGCAGCAAAAATGCAGAGACAAAGGAACAGATCACCATCCAAAGAAATGGAGAAAAACAAACGACTGGATATAGAGTTCAAAACCACAGTTATAAGGTTTTTCAAGTATTTCCTAGAAAAGATGGATAAATTTAGTGAGACCCAAGAGGAGATGAAAAAGGATCACTAGAGGTGAAAAAGGACCAACTGGAAATTAAACATATACTGACTAAAATAAAAAATATTATACAGAGACCTAACAGCAGACTACAGATACACAATTATCAAGTCAAAGATTTGAAATACAAAGAAGCAGAAAACACTTAACTGGAAAAGAAAAAAGAAAAAATAATTAAAAATTGGAAGACAGTGTAAGGAGCCTTTGGGAAAACTTCAAGAGTACCAACTTCAGAATTATGGAGGTGGCACAAGAAGAGAGAGAACAAGATAATGAAAACTTATTTGAAGAAATAATGACTACAAACTTCCCACATCTGATGAAAGAAATAAACTTACAAGTGCAGGAAGTGCACAGAACCCCAAACAAAAGGAATCCAAAGAAGACCACACCAAAACACGTCATAATTAAAATACCAAGAGCAAAAGATAAAGAGAGAATATTAAAAGCAGCAAGAAAAAAAACAATTTAATTACCTACAAAGGAGCACCCATAGGATTGTCAGCTGGTTTCTCCACAGAAATTATGCAGGCCAGATGGGAGTGGCAAGAAATATTCAAAGTGATAAATAAGAAGAACCTACAACCAAGATTACTCTACCCAGCAAAGTTGTCTTTCACAATTGAAGGTCAGATGAAGAGCTTCACAGACAAGAGAAAGCTAAAGAAGTTCATCACCACCAAATTATATTAAATACTAAAAGGTGCCTTTTAAGAGGAGGAAGAAGAAAAAAGTAAAGATAAAAATTATGATCAACAAATATATATCTATCAACAAGTGAATCTAAAAATCAAGTGAATTAAAAATCTGATGAACAGAATAAACTGGTGAATATAATAGAATCAGGAGCACAGAAAGGAAGTGGACTGATAATTCTCAGGGGAAAGGGGTGAAAGGTGTACAGGAAGAGACTGGACAAAAATCATACACCTATGGTTGATGACAATGGGTCGGGAGGTAAGGGCAGAGGGAGTGGTGGGAAAAAAGAGGATTAACGTAATAATCTGAACAATAAAGATTTATTAAATTTAAAAAATAAAAGTTGTCATTTTTTCTTGGTGAAGATACTGTAGTCCATGTTGATGGCTGTGGCAGCTGGCAGTCACAGCAGCAGAAGGGAAATGGAGGTGACACCTTCTCCTGATCAGCAGGGTCACCCTGCAGAGGAGTGGGCCTAAGCTGTCAGTAGGACATCTTAAGGCTCTCAGACTGTGAGAGGGACAGGCTGGCTGAGGGTCCCCCCTTCAGTGCACAAATTTAATCTATAATAATAAGAGCATAATATGTTAAGTAGACTGGAGGGCCTTCCTTCTGGACAAAGCCTTCGGGGGCTGAGGCAGAGGTGGCAGGCAGGAACCAGGGCCAAGATCCTTGCATGAATTTTATGCAATGGGCCTCTAGTTATGAATATAAGTCCTTTGAAATAAATCTTATGTTTTTCCTCAATTTGTTGTTTACTTTTGTTTCCTTAATGATGTTTTTTGAAGAGCAAAATGTTTACTTTTGATGAATTTCAATTTAACAACAAAATTTTTTTCATCTATTTTCTGTGTTCTGTTTAAGAGATTTTTACACATACCAAGGTTACAAGGATTTTGTCTTACAATTTCCTCTAGAAGTACTATTTTAGGTTTTCACTTAAGTCTCTTATCTACTTAAGGTAATTATCAAGGTAATTTACACAAGGTAATTTTTGTGTGTGCTGTGAAGTCAGAATTTACATTCATTCTTATTTATATTGATATCCAATTAGTCATTCGAGCATCACATAGTATAAAAAACAATAACTCCTTTTCTCATTGGATTGCCTCATCACCTTAAAGTTGAACTATTTACATCTTTCATACTTTTCCCTGTTGTGTTTTTTTTTTTTTGTAATGTGATAATTATAATTAGATAACATGGGTCAGTTTACTTTTTTCACTGTATTTAGTTTCTGATAATGATTTCTACATATTCAATGACTTAGTAATTTTTCTGTGTCATGGATTGGTAGACTCAACTATTGTTAAAATGTCCATACTACCCAAAGCAATCTATAGATTCAATGCCCTCCCCATTAAAATACCAATGGCATATTTCACAAACCTAGAACGAACTCTCCAAAAATTAATCTGGAATAAAAAAAATACTCCAAATAGTTGCAGCAATACTGAGAAAGAAGAACAAATTAGGAGGGATCTCAATACCAGATATCAATCTATATTACAAAGCCACTGTTCTCAAAACTACCTGGTACTGGCACAAGAACAGACATATAGACCAATGGAATAGAATAGAGAACCAAGAAATTGACCCAAACCACTATGCTCAAGTAATATTTGACAAAGGAGGCAAGGACACAATGGAGTCAAGACAGACTCTTCAATAAATGGTGTTGGGAAAATTGGACAGATAGATGTAATTTTCCTCTTTATCTGACACACCTTCTTGTACTGTAACCCTCTCAAAAATAGGCTATATTTGAAACTTGAACTCTATAATCCCTGTTTATTAATGTTTTTAATACTCATTACATGAACCATAGATATCTTTGCAACAGGATTTCTCAACAGCAGAACTAGCGACATTTGTATTAGATAACTTTTTGCTGTGGGGATCTGTAGAGTGTGAGGTGTTTAACAGCATCCTTGGCCTCTACTCAGTAGATACCAGGAGCACCTTCCAAGTGCTGAGAATAAAAAATGTCTTCTGGGAAGAAAAATTGGCCCTGGTTAAGAGCCACTGTTTTACATCCATTGATTATTTAATAAAAATGTATATGATTTACCTAAAATTTGAGGTCAAATAGTCCTTCAATCATGACATTTTTGAAATTGGTATATTCATGCCTCAATTTTATAACTAACTAAGTTTTTCTATGGATATAATTAGCATACAATATTATATGGACTGTGCCATTCATGCAAAGCATTGTCTCTTCATCTAATAAAATTTGTTGTCTTTCAAAAACAATAAAAGCAATATAAATGAGTGATTTGTACTGTAAAAATTGATATTTTGAGTCTTACATGTTACTATTAAAATTTATTTCATTTTTTATTTTACTTGCACTCTGATACATTTGACATGTTAGTTCAATCAAAAATAATTTTTTTTCAGTCAGTTTCAACTCATTTAGGTAATTTTAAGAGCACATTAAGAAAAAATAACATTCCTTAAGGGACACCTCTTGTGAAATATTAGCAGAAAAACTTTCATAGGCCAAATATCTGAATATTTTTAAGAGTAGTTCTTCAAACAGTGGGGGTTATTATACACACAAAGTTAGGTGATATGTTTTTGCTGAATAGTAAAAATAAAACTAAAAGGTATCAAGTAAAAGCTGTTCTAAGTTAGGTTTAAAAATCTCAATTGAGAGTCACTATTCATAATCTTCATCCATAAGTTTTTATGAATTAAATAAGTAAAATGTACACCAACTAATTAGTTATTTCTGTGTCTTAAATGTTCTTACAAGTAAGAAGGTTTTCTAACACCATAATTATTTACAAAAATTTCTCACTCACCATGCATATGCTTATATGTAATTGACATGCTTAAGACTCTAAACTAAATATCTTGTCAATATAACTTGGTCTCTCCATATATCAAGGAAAGTCACAGCAAAGCACTTTAGACAGTAAGCTCTAAAATATAAGTACAAAAGTGTGTGTATCTGAGGCTAAGAGAAAAACAAGAAAGAAGTAAAAGGTAATTCATAATTTAGAATATATATGACAAGTCTACATATCTTCCATCTTCTAATTAAAGGTCCAGGAGTTTGTATCAGAATTTTTAAAACTGAAGTATACTTTAGGAAATACTTTTTTAAGATTATTTTCAAACATGTTCATAATTTGTGCCATATAAAAATCGTGACATCATAAGCGAGGAAAAATTTGCAATATTTAACCATATTCTGTAATGTGTGAATTGTTTCTTGTGTGTTTGGCTGTCTTGGTAGAACTCCCTGGAACATTTTCAAAAGAATAAACAGTAAGTAGCAGTTAAAGCCACTTTAGTTCATGAGTTGTATGTCCATTTTTCTTATTGCTGAAAGAGAATCCAGAATGCTAGTGATATGAAGTA
>PVJN01046598.1:0-16367 GCA_004026805.1 Lasiurus borealis
AGAGGGCTGTGAGGGATGACCAGATTGGCGAGGGGGGGCAGTTGGAGGCAACTAGGCCAGCGGGGGGGAAGGGGGGAGCAGTGAGGGGTGACCAGGCAGGCAGGCAGGTGGTCCTGGATTGTGAGAGGAATCTCAGATTGGAGAGGGTGCAGGCTGGGCTGAGGGGACACCCCCCCATGCACAAATTTCGTGCACCAGGCCTCTAGTAAGTGCAATAAGTGTCTAAAGATGGGGAGGAGGGCTAAATAGAGCCTCTGAATACCATAGTAGCACCAAATCCTTCTTCTGTACTTGAGCCAGAGTTGGCACTTCTCCCAGAACTGGGCACTGGGGTGTGTACTTGCAGAAAGCACATGGAGAAGCTGGAGGCCGCACTGCCTCAGAAAGAAGGCACAGGGCTCAGAAAAATTAGCCAATATTTTCATACTAACTGCATTAGATTCCATGTTTTCTTCAGTACAGAACATACCAGAGTAGGTGCTATTTGGGAAACTATTTTTTTCTGTAATTGGACTGACATGAGGTTTTCAGGAGTCCCTGTCTAAGAGAATAGTGAGGTGGTAACCTAAGAAACACAGCCCAGTATGGGGGTGAACCCTACCTGCACCCCCTGTTGGTGCCCATTTAGTCTCCCACACCATACCCTCACTCTGGATCTTTTTTTTTTTTTATCAGAGTAATACTTCTCTATTTCTGTACTATTTATAAAGCATTCAGGACCTATTTCAAAGCCAGATTTCTTCCCACCTGGCAAGAGGGTAGCGATGCCTTTGATACTCTGTGAAGTCTTCAAAGAAGCATTTTTTGGCTTGTTTTGTTTAGCTCAACAGAAGGCCAGAAACTTGGCGAGAACAGCCAAGATGGTTTTCATTCACAATCAGCTAATGTTGGAACAGCCAAGTGGCTTGACTCTTTAGCCTTATGGTAATTTATGACGTGCTGTTTGTACTTCTGCCACACTGACTACGCTGTTTCCCACGCAGTGACTGTATCTGCTCTATCCAAAAAGATGCCTTGAGTCTGCAGAGGAAGGGCCCTAATAGGGAGCAGATGCACAGGCAGTAAAAAGCTGGCCTCTCCCCAAGACCCTACACCTGGTACATCTTTCCCAGAAAAGGCCTGGGAACTAGGCCTAAAGAGGTCCAGCATCCAAGTGTCCAGCTCTGGCATTGCCTGGTGGGCAAACACGGCATCTTTCCTTGATAATAGCCAGAGACTGTTGCTAGACTAGTTTTTTCAAAGTACTGCTTTCTGAAAGGGTCATTTTCTGGGCAAGTCTCCCATCCTGCTGTTATCACACAAACCCTGACTCCGGGTTCCCTCCAATGCAGCCCCTCTGCCACCCTTACTTTGTCCTCCTCTTACTTTCCCATGACCTGGGAGTCCACCTTCTTATTCTTGCCCCCCTTGCCGCTATGGTCAAGGGGGGGAGGATCCCAGAGGCTGTCTAGGACAGCACCCATCACTGACTTCCCAGGCTGTGTGGAAGCCAGCAAGGAGAACCTTCCCAGAGGTGAAGAACCTCTCTTCTACACTCCACAGCAGAGGAAACTCAACTATTGTTTTTCTTCCCTTAGCCATAACAACCAGAGGGTGACTCCATTTCTCCTTATAACCTGTACCTTGTGAAACACATCTGTGGGTGTTTTGCTTCCCCAGATGTGCCAAAGGTAATAATTAATAAGCTCATTTAAATGCAGCTGCCATGGTAGGTCAGATTTTGGTCTCACACTGGCAGTCACTCACCCCACACCTCTAATTAGTATGCAGCCATGGTGAAAACAGAGTTCCACTTTTTTTCTCTGAAAGGAGAGAAATTTACTATTTACACTGACATTTCTCAGTCCATCACTGGCCAATTTCAGCTGTTTGATCTGCTGGGAGAAGAGTATTCTTTCCAAATCAGCATTTATCCTATTTTTCTACACTCAAAGAAACTTGTGGGTAAGGCACAAAAAGACAGCATTCAGAATTTTCTTGCCGGATTAGTTGTCAGCAGTTGGTGCCTTCCTCTTAACTCTGTGAGGCAGTCATGGCCTCCTGCAACCAGCCTGAACCCTCTTTCATGAGGAGGGGCTGCTGAGGAAGAAGAGGGGTGGGGTCCCTCCTGGGCAACCAGCACAGTGACCACTATGAGATGCTCAAGAGCTATCTGGCACCACCCAGGTATCATGAAGAGCCTGAATGACTGTCTGCCAATTATTCATCCACTCTGCTCCTGGTGAGTCCCGAGTCATCCATACCTCCCCACCAACACCCTGACCTCACCACTCTGGGGTGAGAAAGGGGAGAACAGGAAGGCAGGTGCTCAACCTCCAGTCCCTCCCGCTTATTCAGCAGTTACTCACTGGTCTGGGACTCTCCTGATGATAAAAGAAGTAGACTAAACCGGGACGTAAGTGGGAGTCCCGGTATCAGAGAAATCACCTTCCTGCCTATAAATGGGAGCAGTGATTTGCTTTGGAACTGCTGCCAGGGACTATTGCTAGACTAGTTTTTTCAAAGTACTGCTTTCTGAAAGGGTCATTTCTGGGCAAGTCTCCCATCTCAACTTTAAAAGGCACCACAGGTTTGGTCCATGGGTGACTTGTGTCAGGTATCCTAAAGAAGGGAAACGACTTTTTATTTCTAGGGAATAAGTGTATGTCCAAATGCTCATCCTCAGCTTTTTGAAGGTGATGGCAACAGAGAGGCAGCTTGGGTATTGACAGTTCCTAGAACACAATGCTTGTGTTATTACCTTCCCCAAACACTTGACTTGGGTTGTCTGCCCCAAGACCATCAGTTCCCCAGGATGATCTCTTCTCTCCTCCACTGCCTTTGATCATCGGAGATTTCAGAAGGTGGACATAGGGTCTAAGTTAGAGAGGCAGCTGCTGTTATCACCAGAGGATGCTCAGGGCACACCCACCATCAGCATTCTTCCTCCTACTTCATGCCCACGATCCCAGTCAGTACAGACACACCTCTGCAGCTTGCACCTGCCAGGCCTCCTGGGCACAGCCTGTTTACCAACTAAAAGCTATGCAACAGGTAGGCAGCTCAATAGCAGAACTCCCCCAGCCTCATTCATCTTCCGAGCTCCATTCTAGATCTATTGAATCAAGTGTCAGAGACTTAGGCCCAACAATCCTATTTAAAAAAAAAAAAAAAAAAAGCAAAGCTTCCCCAATAATTCTGATGCCTGCACTACTTTAGGAGCTACCAATAACTGGCAGTGCCACCTGGATGCTTCCACCTGCCACTTCGAGGTCCAGCCAAGGGAGGACATAACACCAATATGAGATTCTCATTGGCCCCTCGTGGCTCCAGTCTTCTCTTTGTGGGCCAGACACCTCCACCCTTCTTCTGGTTTTCCATTTTCTAGTCTGTTTAGCAAGAGGCAAAATACTTGTTTCCCCCATTCAATCATCCTTTTGGGATGTGCCTCAAATTCGCTTGCATTTTGCAAGGGTGTCATAAACCTGGACTTGGGCCATTATTCAGACTTGTGTCCTGCAGAGCGACCTGACCCTCTCCGTTCTGCACAGCCAGCAAGCAACAAGCTGTGTCTCCTCCAACCTCCCATCTCACAGGCAGTGCTGCAGAGTGGGGACATTAGGGGGAGATTAAGGTCCTATAACCCTCAATCATGGTTAACCTTTATTGAGCACCAGGCATCTGCGATTGTACTCAGCACTGTGTGTGGGTCACGTTTTTTCATTTTGTGGAGGTGCCGCCTCTGAGCCTAAGATCACCAGCTAACACACAGAGGACTTGGGATTTAAACCAACGACTTCTGCCGCTACACTTCCTCTAACCTGGGAGACAGCGTGAAAACCCTCAGCGGCATCTTTTGTTGATGGTTTTGCTTTTGCCTTACAGAAAAATGCTGTGATTGAAAGCCTGCAGGAACAAGTAAACAATGCCAAAGAGAAGCTGGTGAGGCTGATGTCAGCTGAGTGTACGTATGACCCCCCGGAGTGCGCTGTCCTCCCTGCCTCTTCCCCTAGCAAGGAGGGTCAGGCTGCAGCCCCTGCGCATGGCCTGGCCACTCAGCGGCGTTCGGAAAGCCTCTCTGACTCTCCGAATGCTACCAGTGCCCCGGCCCAGGACTCCCAGAGCACCTCAGTGCCTTCCTCAAGTGCACAAAGCCTCGAGGGGTCTGGGAAGGACACTGGCTCCTCCCCGGGGCGGAAGGAGATGTCTGATTTGAGAGAAGTTTCTGATCCTTTAAATTTGGGCAGCAGCCAGAAGCAGCAGGCTGAGCCAAGCCAGGCTGCAGAACGGAGAGACCAGGGACCTACCGTCCCCCGCAGGAGTCTCACACCAGGTGAAGAAGGCTCTGTTCCCGAGAGACAGGGGCAGCCGGAGAACTCAGGGGAGCCCCAGAAGCAGTCACGGGTCAATTCAGTAATCAGGGAGAAGCTTCAGGAAGTCCTACAGGATCTGGGCCTGAGCTCTGAGGCTCCCGTCCCCTCTTCCCAGTCTTGTCCCCAGCAGTCCTGGAAGAGCAGCGCTCCCCACAGTCCCCAGAAGATGCCCCTCTCCAGGGAGCTGGGCTTCAGCCCACACATGGTGAGGAGGCGGCGGGCAGCGCAGCGGGCTCGCTCACACCTTCTGGGCTCCGGACCCTCACATGTGGGGCATCGGGCAAACAGGATGGTATCTGACACAAAAAGTGGGTTAAATGTGCAGAACCGGGACAGCCTCTGCTTGGACCCTCAAACTGCTGATTCCAGGGTACCCTCTTCCAAGAAACTTTCATTACTCTCAGATCCTCAAGGCAAGACGGGCATCTTGGAGGACAGCAAACAGTGCCAGGCAGAGCCCCAGGGAGCTGGGAGAAGCTGCGCAGCCTCTCCTCACCAGCCTTCTGGTTCTGGCCGGGCACAGTGTCCCGCTGGCCCACGCCTCTCACCAGATCTGCCTGAGCAGCGCCAGCTGCATTCCCTGAGGTCCGCGGGCTGTCTCTCCCTTTCTTCTCCACACAGCTACCTTGACACTGAGTCCAGCAGCTCAGACGAGTTCTTCTGCCACTGCCACCGGCCCTACTGTGAAATCTGCTTCCAGAGTTCCTCTGATTCCAGTGACAGTGGCTCTTCAGACTCTGACCCTGAGCATGCTGGGGGGCTGGCTTCCTGGGAAAAGCTGTGGGCCCGCTCAAAGCCTGTGGTGAACTTCAAAGATGATTTGAAACCCACACTGGTGTGAAACGCAGCACAGCAGGCCTGGGTAGAGAGATCGGTCCAGGACAAGCCGTACCGAGGCCTACAGGGGGAAGGCCGGTTCTAGCCTCCGGGGAACACATCAGCGCCCTGCATTTGACCAGCTCTTACCATGTTTCAGCTGTGCTCACTTGAGTACTGTTGCCTTGAGCACTTCTTGGGTATTGCCTGTCTTGTTACTACCTCACAGCATTCGTGTAAAAGACTCCAGTTGAGTGACCATAAGAGATACTCTTTGGAAAAAGGTGCTAAATGAGCACAGAAGCTTTCCTGTCCCGGTCAGCCTGTTTTACACAAAACTCTTCATATATACCACATGGCTGGCTAGTGGACAGACAGATGGAGAGATGGAGGAAGTTTTCTCCAGAACCAGAGTGGTGGACTATGACCCATCAAACTGGCCTTAAGATAAGTTTCCTACATCCTTGGGTGTCCCATTCTTGGCAGGGGGTGCGACTTTGTTTCCATTAAATGTTATGAGCAGCGCCACCCCTGGGTTCCAGCTTCTGGCAAGACTCAGCTCACAGCCACCGCTACAGTGCTGTTTGTTCATGTCTTCCCACCATTATGGCACCTCACCATCATCTCCGAGATAGTCAGGTCTCCATGTGGCCTCAGGCTACCCAGATCTCTCTCCTGGGCTTGGATGGCACCTGATGCCCAGATTGTCTACTGGTCCCATGGTCCATCCCATTGACACTGCCCCTGGTGCCATTTTGGACTGAGGGGAAGCACACATTGGCAATCTCTGTTGGTCAAGGAGTGCTCTTGGTGCCATTGGAGTTACATGGCCACCAATGGATACATGAAGCTAGAAATAGAAAACAGGGAAATAGAAAGGAAGAAATGGGGGAGAAGAGGGCAGGAAAGAGAACAGGTTTTGAAATTTTACTTTGAGTTGGCATAGAATATGGCAGCATCATAGTTCAGTAATTCCTATGATAACCCTGGGAAGTAGACTCTCTCATTCCCATTTTTACAGAGGGGCATGTGAGGCTCCGAGAACTGAGGTGACTTTTACAACTTCACACTGCAGGAGAGTTGTTCATGTAGGACTTGCCCACAGCCCAAGAGACGCCAAGTGGGTAGATTCTCTTGGGGATACATCTCCTGGGGATATATATCATTCTTCTGGGAATGGCAAGCAGGCCAGACAATAAAGCAAGGGTGCTATAGAAAAGTCCTGTGCTCATCCTGGAGTCCAGGACACCAGTCCCAAGATAACAAACTGGGTTCCTCACTTTGGGAAGCAGCCCTCACTGCCTCAGAGGCCCACTGCTCCTCCTAAGCCAGGAAGTTGGTGAAGGATGAGTGCCAGGAACTCATCTGCTGCCAGACCCAGAGGGAGAGCACAGATGGGTCCACTTTGCTTGTTGCTAATCTAGTTGTGGTTTAGAGGCTGCCCTCTGCCCCCATCCGTGTGTGTGCACATGTTCATGTGCAGAGTCTGAGCCTCATTAGATATGCCTGCGGGGAGTTGGGCTCTGAATGTCTCACAGAACATTTATCATGGACTCACAGGGGCTGCCAATACTCATGAGTCTCCAGACATTGGATTGGGAGGCCCTCCTGGTAGCACAGCTTCTTCTGTTGTCTACTTTTGCATACAAATGTCATAATTTATTCTGCGTGTGGGTTTGTAGTGTCTGCTTGTGCTGTTTGTTTGCTGTCCAAGTGATACCTTAATAAAAGAGAAGCAACTCCCAAGCTAAGTCTCTTTAGAAATTGTGGTCTCGGGCTGGGGAGTAGAGGCACAGAGAGTGGACACACTGCCACCAGAGTTGCCTTGGGTTACCCTAGATTCCAAGGGCATCTTCTAAAAAACTTCATTTGTAACAGAACAACTGCCCCAGGGGATAGGGAAACTATGGAGACTCTGGACTCTTCCCACCCACGGGGGTCTTGTGGTTGGACTTCACCTCCCTCAGCTCCTCCCCTCTCAGCATGTCACCACTAGCAGTCCGCTGTTCATGACTGTGGACTAGGTAGGCTCTATACCTGGCCATCCTTCTACCCATCTTATTCTCTTTGCCCTTTATCCTCAGTCCCACCACCCCAGCACTTCTTCATCTCCATTCCTCTTCTATCTAGAATTTCTTTTTGCACACATTATGAATTACTTATCCTTCAAGACTCAGGTACATCATGTGTTCTCTCTTGAGCCTTTCCTGAACACCCCAAAATAAAATTAACTGACCCTACAATTAAATTAAAAAAAAAATGTTTGGGGACCTGTGTTTCAAACTCAGTTACATAGAGGCTTCTATTATCCATTTTACCTGGAATGACTTTGTAACCCTGGCTAGACTCGGTTAGAAAGATGGAGAATATACCCCCAATTTTTCCTATCATTTGCTTCAAAAACTGTGTGCCAAACACCACAACTGCCTGCCCAGTCCATTATATTGTTTCCAGTCCATTATTTACTCTTGCACCACCATTCCCCCACTCCTCTTTCTCCAAATTTAGCTCTTTCCCTAAATTTTTTTACCCAAGAACAGCTAATCCAGTGATGAAATTCTCAAAAGGAGGAGTTTGCAGTGGCTTTTGGCATGCTCTTGATTGTTATGCTCTTGAGGAAAGGGCTGTAACTTGTACAAAGGAACCATGAGGAAGTAAATATTGCCTTTGCTACTGTCATCTGGATTGTGCATGTCTCTGTTGGCCCTACGGTCTTGCATTGGAGCCAGTCATGATTTGGACCCAAGCATATATTGCCCTGCTGATTATGATAACCCTGGGAAATCTTTTAGTTGGAGATATCCAGCCTGAATCCCAAGTGGGTCCCTGTCTCCTGGCCTTAAAGGATCAACTTGGCCTTCCTGGGACTCGTAGAGAAAAGAGGAAAAAGTATCATTTGTAGAAGGCATGCTTTTAAAGAACCATATTACTTCTAAAATGGCAAAAAGAAGAGTCAGTTCAAGTTCCACAAAATCTCTTCTGTGTCTGTATTTTGTTATATTTAAATGTGTTGCCAAAACTGGGTTGGCTCAGTGAATAGAGCGTCGGTCTGTGGACTGAAAGGTCCTGGGTTCAATTCCAGTAAAGGGCATATACCTTGGTTGTGGGCACATCTCTAGTGTGGGGCGTGCAGGAGTCAGCTGATCGATGTCTCTCTCATCAATGTTTCTAACTCTCTATCCCTCTTCTTTCCTCTCTGTAAAAAATCAAAAAATATATTTAAAAATAAAAAATAAATGTGTCAGCACAGATTTCAAATTCCTGAAAGCATGGAGTATGTCTGCATTTTTGTGTACTCTCTAGTAGACATCAGAGAACTGTGCACAAAGGATAAGCCAAATAAGTGTTTGATGGATAGATTTCTGAGCAGATAAATGGATGAAACAAAGGCAGACAAAGAACCTGTTCTGGGGCTAGCAAAGCAGCCGAAAGGGAGCCAGAGCCATCCAGGTTCACTGTTTGCTAATGAGTTAAGAGCAAGAAACAACATCACCCGGAAGTAACTGAATTCTAAAAATGACAGTGCTTTTAAGTATCTTAGGGAGAAGTGTGCTAAAATGGAGTAAATGGAAGAGAAGCAATGAAATTATTGTGTTAAAGATTTTCTCTTAAAGTTGCTTTCTTCACAGCTTGTAACTAATAAGTATTATTGGCAGGAGGACATCTTTATCACCATCACCTTCCTGAGTCCCCTTTCTTGAAGCCCAAACAAAGCAGTTCCTCCTAGTAACACCATCTGGGCTTTGTTATGAGAGGTCTCATGCACAGATGGCATTTGTGGGGCTCAAGGCAGGAAAGAGGCTACTGTTGTCCTCAGACTTCGCTCTGCCTCTGAATAAGGGAACATCTTGGGATGTTCAGTTCACTATTGAGGTCACAAGAGACAGGAAATGCCTGTGTCACGGGGAGAAATAATCTGATATGAGCTTAACAAGGTCTCTGTCAATGTTTTCCAACTATTTTCAGTCTTTGACTTATGTTTGGAACACTAGCAAGATGCATAGGCTCAGAGAATAAGTGATAACCAGAACGGTGAGCCAAGATGTTTTTCCCAGGGTCTTGTCTCACGATGCCGAAGACTGAGCTCCATGGACCAGAAGATTCAAGCAAAGTGTGAAAAATTTATTACAAGCAGATTCAGACTCCCCAAAAGGGGAGGGGACCCAACAATGCGCTTCCCTTTCAAGACTTGTAGCCCAGAGGTATATATTTGCTACAAGCCTGTTCTAGGTCTATCTGTGTTGTCACCTGATTGATTCTCTCAATTGTTTTTGTCCAGCAAAGAATCTAAACTTCTTTATCTGAAGAAGTCTGAAAAACAGAGATGAAGGAGGAGGTGAAGAAAGGCATCCTGCTTAACTCTGTCAGTGGACAGATTGTGGCAATTACCTCTTGTAAATGAGTTGGCTCTGATTTTATTTTGAGAGAAATGAGGATCACTTTATCCTTGCATGTGACTGTTGGTTAATTTCTTAACTTTCCCCCACTCAACTGTGAGCTTATGGAGCCCTCATGTCATAATTTCCTTAGTGTCCCCAGCACTGTGCCTGGCCCATGGTTGATCTTCCGCAGATGTTTGTCAAAAGAAATAAACCAAGAAAAGAAGTGTGGCCTACCTAGAATTGTCTCAAGAGGGACCTCAAGAGGCAACTCATAATAGTAGAAGTCACCTGGGAGGTAGGGCTTATCATGAACAGCAGAGTTGTTGATCCACCTAATTTTAATCCTTTGTGATAATACCTAAACCCTTTGTCAAAAGAAGGCATTTTAGATGGGCTCTCTTCTCCACTCATTTTTGTACAATTTTCTACCCCACTGAAATGTTTGGGCTTAAAATCATCCCCGTGCCTGGGTGCCTTTCAGCAAGTTGCATAACCTCTTCGTGGCTTAGTTTTCCTAGCTATAAACTGGGACAACAACACCTACCTCATAAGGTTGTTATGAGGATTCAATTAATTAATATTTGTAAAGTGGTATGAACTATGCTTGGCACACAGTAAACATGATGTCAATATTTGTCTTAGAAAGTTATTTGGGAAACATAAATTTATATTTAGAAATCCTCTTTATGTTTTCTTGCTTTATACTAAAATCCACCTTCTTTGTTTTCAATGTACTCTTTTTTTCTATGTTAATGAATCTTTATTTTCTTTGCTTAATTCCTTCACCCATCTCAGCCCTCCCCGAATCCTTCCTCTCTGACAGCTCAGTCCGAGGAAAGAGTCTTCTAAATAGATCTGGAAAAATGAGGATTGTTTTTACCCACTTCTTCCTGAACCCCAAGGTCAAGTTCACTTACTGCAGGAGCACCCCTACCTGCAGGACTCAAATGTTAGGGCTGGCCTAGAGGGAAAGAGCAGTTGGAGAATCAGGAAATCTGATTTATTCTAGAGTGGAGCCAAGAGATACAATTAATTTCCTTTGTAGAACAATTATACACTTGGTAATAGGAAAATACATGGGATAAATACTACATGTCACTTAATACTTGTTTCATTTAATACTTAAAACTACCCCACAAAGTGGTGGTTATTTCATTTTTACAGATGAGGAAACTGTAACAGGTTAGGTAACTTGCCTGAGATCATACAGCTGGTTTAGAGATAGACCCAGAGCTTGAACTGAAAATCTGATTTGATTCCAAAGCCCTTTTTAGACTCCCCAATGCTGATTCCAGAGCATGTGCTACAGGCGTGCTACCAGAAGACAGAAGGAATTCCAACACGGCAGGGCAGGGGCCCAGGCTGAGGTTTTCTTAGGACACCAAGGTTTCCTTGGGAAAAGCAAGCTGGTCTGGTTCTGTAAACCTATTGCAAAACCCTCCACTGCTGAGTCATTGACCAGCTTCCTAGTGGCGGAAGGGAGCATTCTAAAGCTACCTGGTCACTCCCACCCTCTTCAGGAAGTTCAATGCCAAATACATGTGACACTGAAAATAACCAAGTCCCTTTAAATGGCACAAAAACATGAAGCTGGGTGAGGGTTGCAGGCAACGGATCTGCTGCTGAGATCAGGGATGGGCCATAGATTCTCTTCAACTCAAGTTTCTACTTTGCTGAAAGCCCTTCATTGCTCCCACTTCCTGCAGGATGAAGTCTCACTCTGGTTTTGGGTTTGAGGCTGTCCATTTTGGAACTCTATCCTCCCTCATTCTCAACTTACCTAAAACTCCTCACCTTGCTCCTGCCAAATGAGTTTACTGTCTGTTACTGGAGTAAACCTGGGTCTACCTCAGGGCTGGGGAGGAACAAACGTTCCTCTACCCTCAAGGTTCTTTGGCTGGTCTAATAATCAAATAGACATGAGATAGAGTGGCCGAAATTAATACATACATATGCATGGGAACCCCACATACATGCAACAACCAGAGACTCCACATGCAGGAGAACTTCAGAGACAGAAAGGGGGATAGAGATATATAAGACACCCTGAGCTAGGGATGAGCTAATACACCTTGGAGGCTTCAAAGGGTCATTGCAGGATGATAAGAAGAGCAGACATTTAGTGAACAGGAGTTTACCCTGCTCTATAGACAGGTCAAAAGAAGGTATCTCTGATAATAACTTTTTATGAGCAAGGCCACTAATTCAAGCTCTTCTGGGTAGTTAAAAAGGGAGGAGCAGAAATTTCTCCAGCCTGCAGCTAATGTTGCCTTTAGTTCAAAGTAATCCATATACCACTGAGGCACATCTTGGGGTTGCTTCTTCTGAACCATCACAGGCTCTACACCTTTGCTCACACCAACCTCTCTCTCCCTCATTCTAACCACCCCAGCCTGGAGTGACCTTTCTTCTGACCATTTCCAACTGGCCTCAGAATTTATTGGGCAATAAATCATATACTCCTGAAATGCTCCCCTGTCTTGATTGTCTTGATGGCTCTATAAATCCTTTATTGTTCACTTTTCACTTGTTCATTTTGTTGCTGTTGTTTTTGCTTTTTTTTGCCTCTCCAACTAGATGGCCAGAGACCGGAGGACAAAAGCCATGTTTTATCATCGCATTTTCACAATATTTTACACGGTGCTTAGTGCCTTGTAGATCTTAATCAACATTTCCAGGTTTATTTTGAAGACTGGCCAAGTCTCTCTTTGCTTCTACCTTCCTGTTTGTACCAAACGTATCATGAGTAAATAAAAGGGAATGTGGCAGTACTTTTCTTTCAGACTGTACTTGAAGTTTAGCATTTCAGAGGTTCTTAGCTGACTCATTAGTTGAGAATCCACTATATGCCAAGCACTATGATGGGGTTCTGCAGATAATTAGTAGAAATTAAGCTAACAGGATCCAAAAAGTCAGTCCTTGAAACTCTGGATCCAATTTCCCCAACATCCTCAGAATAAACAAACAAATAAAAACCAACAACATCAAAACCTGCTTCTCTGGATGGTTCCTGACTACAAACTCCTACAGGAAGCTGGAAGATCCTACAAAGAGAGAAAGCAGATAGGACCCCACCATAAAATATAGTAAAGGATCGGAAACAGGATGTCATTGACAACACATTCTTCTGATGTCACATGTAGGCATTTTACACTCAGGAAAAGGAGGCCATACCATTGGACTATGGCCAGATGTCTTCTTTCCAGTAGTTATCCCGTCACTCCAGAACTACCGGAGTCTCATAACTGGGCCATATGGCCGGAGTCTTACAGCCAGAAGCCACTGCTATCAATCCACATCCTAAAAGGATGTCTTCCCTCTGAAGCCCTGCCTGCAGTTTCCAGGAGATCCAGATTAATGTAGGGTCTAGGTATTAGAATTTGTTTTAAAGTTTCCAACATGTGCAGCCAAAGTTGAGAGTCCTTGGGCTTTGGATCTGACCTCCTGGAATGCCACAATGAATCTTCTGGTTTATGTCCATTATCTCCATCCCCATGCTTTGCCCACCCCTGGACTGAAGCAATCTTACCCCTCCAAAATATACACCTCAGGTATCAGGGAGGGCGAGTGGATTATGAGCATTCTGTATTTTTCTGTACACTCTCCTGTTGCCTACTTCCATTTCAAGTGCAGTTTTCTCCTCCTCCACAAGCCTTTCCTGCACACCCTTCGTCCCTGTGCCTTCCCTCTGCAGCAAGTATGAACTAACTTCTGCCCAGCGCACACTCAGCCACTACTTCACAGTGGAATGCAGCCTCTCTCACAGGCATGCTTTATCTCTCCTGAAATCACAAACTCTATTTTTTGAACCTTTTTATGTTCTGACGGGGATGAGCATGGAATGCTGTGCACACAATAGACACAAGAGATACTTAAATATCGAATGGAGGGAGAAAGGGAAGGGACCAAGAAAAATTCTCATTCAAAGGTGTTTATTGTTCATCTAACATGAAGCTAATGAAGAAATAGTGAAATAGTAAACAAAAGATAAAATAATTCCCCAGACTGTGGTAAATATAATTAAAAATAAATAAATCAGGGTAAGGAGATAGGGAATTAAATAAACAAACAAATAAATAAATACATAAATAAATACACAAATAAACAAATAAATTTGTCACCTAAAATCTAGTACGTGAAAACTATGCAAACATTTTTCAAATAGTTTTTTAGGCTTCTGGCTGGATAGCTTGGTTGGTTAGAGCATTGTCCTGATACATCAAAGTTTTAGGTTTGATCCTATCAGGGCACATATAAGAATCAATAAGTAGAACAACAGCTGAAACTGGTTTGGCTCAGTGGATAGAGCATTGGCCTGCGGACTGAAAGGTCCCAGGTTCAGTTCCGGTCAGGGGCATGTACCTTGGTTACGGGCACATCCCCAATAGGGGGTGTACAGGAGGCAGCTGGTCAATGACTCTCTCTCTCATCAATGTTTCTAACTCTCTGTCCCTCTCCCTTCCTCTCTAAAAAAATCAATAAAATATATTTTTAAAAAAATAAGTAGAACAACAAATCTCTCTCTCTTCCTCTTTCTCTCTCCCAGAAATCAATCAATAAAAATTTTTAAAAACATTTTTTCTTTTCTTTTTTCTTTTTTTTAAAATATATTTTATTGATCTTTCACAGAGAGGAAGGGAGAGGGACAGGAAAGCTAGCAACATCGATGAGAGAGACATCAATCAGCCGCCTCCTGTACGCCCCCTACTGGGGATGTGCCTGCAACCAAGGTGCATGCCCTTGACCGGAATCTAACCTGGGACCCTTCAGTCCACAGGCTGACGCTCTATCCACTGAGCCAGACCGGTTTCGGCTAAAAACATTTTTTCAATTACAATTGGCATACATTATTATATTTGTTTCAGGTATATAATAGTGATTAGACATTTATGTGACATACAAAGTGATTACCTCAACAAATAAAAGTGTAATGCCCATCTGACACGATACACATTTTTATCATATTATTGTTTATGTTACTTATGCTTTACTTTACATCCCAATGATTTTTTTAGAGCTAGCAATAGTCACATCTTTATCCTTTCGAATTTTTCATCCCCCTCCAAACCGCTTCCCATTTGGCAACCATTGAAATGTTCTCTTTATCTATGAGTTTGTTTCCGTTTTGTTTGTTTTTTTAGATTCCATATGTAAGTGAAATCATATGGTATTTCTTTTTGTCTGACTTATTTCCCTTAGTATAATACTCTCTAGGTCTATCCATGTTGTTGCAGATGGGAAGATTTCATTACTTTTTTTATGGCTGAGCAAATATTCAATGGATATTTAGGTTGCTTCTGTATTTTGGCTATTGTAAATAATGCTACAATGAACATAGGAATGTATGTCTTCTCAAATTAATGTGTTTGGTTTGCGGGGGATAAATATCCAGAGTGGAATTGCTGGGTCCTTCTTTGACTCCTATTATAGCCTTTGTTTTAAAGTCTGTTTTGTCTAATATAAGTATTGATATCCCAGTATATTTTCATTTGTATTAATATCTTTTCTATCCTTTTACTTTCAGATCTAAAGGGGATCTCTTGTAGGCAGCATATGTATGGGTATTGTTTTTCTTATCCATTCAACCACCCTGATTAGAGCGTTTAATCCATTTGCATTTATTTTATTTTATTTTCTAAATATATTTTATTGATTTTTTTACAGGGAGGAAGGGAGAGGGATAGAGTTAGAAACATCAATGAGAGAGAGAGATCCATCAGCTGCCTCATGCACGCCCCCTACTGGGTATGTGCCTGCAACCAAGATACATTACCTTGACCGGAATCGAACATGGGACCCTTCAGTCCGCAGGCCAATGCTCTATCCACTGAGCCAACCTTGTCTCGGCAATCCATTTGCATTTAAAGTAATTATCGATAGGTACATAGTTATTGCATTTTATTATTCATATTATTATCTTTCTTTTCTTAAAGAAGTCCTTTTAATATTTATTATAATAGTGGTTTGGTGGTGATGAACTCCTTTAGCTTTTTCTTGTCTGGGAAACTCTTTATCTGTCCTTTGATTCTAACTGATAACGTTGCTGGGTAGAGTAGTCTTGGCCGTAGTTTCCTTACTTTTCATTACTTTGTATACTTTGTGCAAATCCCTTCTGTCCTACAAAATTTCTATTGAGAAATTAGCTGACAATCTTAGGGGTGCTCCCTTTTAGGTAACTTAATTCCTTTATTCTTGCTACTTTTAAGATACTTTAACCTTTACCATTTTAATTATGATGTGTCTTGGTGTAGGCCTGGGTTCATCTTGGGGGAAAGTTGCTTCTCCAACTCTTCCCCTGAAGCCAGACAATTCATTTCTTCACTGTATATTCCTCACACTTTTTGAGCTCCTGCTCCAGCACTGCAGCTTAGAGCAAGTGAGTTTTCAACAAGCAAGCCTATGCATGGGCCCTTTAAGAGAAGGCCTGATACTTCAGCAGCTCTGTCTCTCTCAGCAATAATCCCAGCTGGTTTCCAAAGTCAGAAGTTATGGGCACTTCTCTCCGTGGCATTGAAGTTCCTGTGCTGGGGGATCCCTATATGGACTAGGACCTCTTGCTCAGGGGAGACCTTCACAGCTGAGATAATCCCTCATGATTTTTAACCTCCACACCTGGGAGTGGGATCAGCCTATTCTAAGTTTTATCCCTTCCTACTAGTCTCAATATGGTTTCTTCTGTGCATCCTTAGTTATAGGACTTCTGTTCAGCTAGACTTCAGGCAGTTCTAAATAATGGTGGTTCTGTAGTTTACTTTTAATTTTGATGTGGTCATGGGAGAAGGTGAGCACAGTGTTAACTTACTTCACCATCTTGTTC